>VWZG01005124.1:748424-829999 GCA_013396735.1 Grallaria varia
CGGGGTGGGGTGGGGGGGAGGTGGTGTTAACTTTCTTAAGGTTTCTTCAGAGAGAGAAGGCATTAGCTCTGGACACCAAAAGAGCTAATCACTGTCTGTTCTTCCTGAAGTTTAAGGGCTGATGGAATGATGAACTTTCTAAGTCACTTTTGGCTTTACTGAATCATCTCTGAAGGAGTAAGTTAGGCAGAAGCACTGAGTACATTTTCTATCTATATAAAAATACAAATGACCTCTCTAGTTCCAGAGACAGGCTTATAACTAGCTATGAAATAAAGATTATTTTCTTACCAAGTCCTCTAGTTCAGCCTTATTTGACATATGTATAGACTGGTATGAGTTATATATAGCATAGTAATATATTAGCTTAACATCAGCTTAGGCAAAATACTGTTAAAACTTACGTGGGATTTAATAAGGAATTAATAGATATGAACGGCTTTATAGGAAATAGTCTATCCAAAAAATCTATCTTTAAAAAAATTACATATTACCTTTTAAAAATAAACGTAAATGTTTATAAGGCTTTTAGCTTAGATACACATGATCATCTATCTGAACTTAGCACTAGGATTAAAAACTGGGAAACTGATAGGTCTCTAAAGGTAGCTGTCAATGAGGTAGTCATTTTGAAAGGACTGGTTTTAGTAGGGCGCTTCAGAGACCAGTGCTTCCTCTAGCACTATTTTCATCAGGGATGGGTGGGAAGTAAGTAAAAAATTGCTGCTGATAAAATTAGCAGGTGACACAAAGGTTGGCAAAGTGGTACATGATGACAAAGATTTCATTCATACCAACTGAAATGAATTGCACAGCAAACTGTGCCTTATTCTATATCTTAATATTGCGAAGTACAAAGTTGCAGTTCTTTGAAGGGACATTTATGCACGCTGAAGAACTATGTTATTAATAGGGTGACTCCAAAATAGATTTATGGTTTATTGTAGACAACAGCGCATATCGACCTCCAGTGCAATGTGGTGGTAAAATGGAATAATGAAAACAACATATTTATAAGCATGGGAGTGTTCACAAGGTGTACAGTGTTTCTACTTTTCTATAAGAAAACAGTAAGGCTGATATGAGACTACTACAGAAATTAACTTCATCCACATTTAAACCCTTAAAAGGGTTATTAGAAAACTGAAACTGCAGAAAACATTTGAATTTTTGAACTATATAGTTCCAGGGGGAAACCAGAGGAGTTTGGCTCCTGAGGTTATCTGTTTACAAAACATTGCCATTTCCATGTGAAGAAAATAATGGGTAGATTATGGCATAAAATGAACTTGTGGATGGCAGCTGAAACCATACAAACAAATAAGAAAAACTGGCCATAATTTTTTTATCAACATGGACAGCTAACCAGCATGAAAAAATACCAGTGAAAATCATGGCCTCTTCAGCTCTCATATTTTTCCTAATAAGAAAACTGAGAATCAGGGAGACAGCATTTAGTCAAGGAAGTCACTGGCCTCGGTTGTGAGTTAAAGGGGAAAAAATTGCAGAAATTACTGGACTAGATGAACCAGCTCTCCTATTTTGCCTGATGTGCTATATAGTTAAGACTTTTTAGGAACATACCTTCTTTCCATCTTCCAGCCACTCAAAAGAACTGAGAAGAAATAGAGGGGCACAAAGTGAGAAATTCCCAAATATGCGATGTGTTACAGCCATGGGCTGCTAACTGATAATCTGTTTCCTGACTGATCTTTTTTTGTCTTGATGGACATTCAGTAATAACCATTTGATGATAATTGAAAAATACACACAAACAGCATTCTTCCACTCCACTGCATTTTTGTTATTTTGGGGAAAAAAAAAAAAATAAAAGACTCTCAAAGCAGATAAAACTTAAAATAGAAAAACTGGGGTTTACATTTTTTTTGCTGTTGCTGTTGTATCTGTGGCTGTAAATCTGTTATTTAGTTTAATGGCAGATCATAAGGAGACCATATGGCTTTCCACAAAGTGATTCTGCTTCTGTTTAAAACTTCCAAATTGGCTCAGTCCATGAGAGTAAGTGTCATGCTCATTTACATACATAGAAGAGATTGACAGAAAATACACTAAAACAAATACTCCTCATTTGGTTTGATTTAATAGATTAGATATACTAAAAAATGGCTAATTATTTTTTAACTTTTCATAGAGGTCTAAATTTCCACTGGAAAATATTAAAGAATTCCCTCTAAAAATAGGTATTTCTTGAGCTTCTATCAAGCAATGAGTGATGATCATATGATAGATGCTGACATCCTAATGGTGGCTACTGTATTTTCTGTAGCTATTGGTTTCTCTACTGTTGAAGTGCAGGGGTTTTGGGTTTTTTTGAAGAGTGATTCTGCTTGGAACAAAAGCCAAGCTTATTAAATTAATTAATCAGAACCCACTCTTTATAATATACATGCAAATTTCCAAACTCTATATTTGCTTAATAAATATAAGAGTTTGCACCCTGTTCTTTACTCTTAACCTTTGCAGGCATGCCCCCACCTGCAAACAGTTTAGTGTTTGGAGTGACTAGAAAGTCAAAAATATGTCATTGGAATAATAATAAAAATAAAGCAACTGACAGACAATGACAGAGCATTAGATGGCAGATAGTAACTACTGCAAAACAAATTTATGCAAAATAAGAAGAGAACATCAAAGAGAGAACCTCTCACAAAGTTAAAGGCAGTGAGTCACTTTATGATGAAAGAGATAGTTAAAAGTTGAATGCAGTTTATGATACATTACCAATCCCCCCACTAAGATGCAATCAAATCTTGAATATGTGGTATATGTTTGTAGTGGTAGTGAATAAGAATATATTCTGAAATCTTTTGACATATACACAAGTCATAAACATTAAGTAATCTACTTCAGAAAGCCTTAAATTGAAGAAACATCTAAAACCTCCTAGTGTCTTACCTTCATTATATAACATGTATGTACTAGTCTCATAGGAATTTCAGAAGCTCATTAATATTTGTTAATCTGCAAGATCCTGATGAAAAGTGGTATGTAGTATTTCAACACACCTGAAGTAGCAGAGGCATTAAGTACCACTTAAAAAATTCAAGATTATAATATTTTACCTCACACAGAGAAATAAGAAAATATTATGAAAGCTGTGAAAAAAAAAAATTAAAGGTAAAACCCAAAATATCCCTTTCTAACTACTATTACCTTTTACCTACCTGTCACAAACCTGAAATAGTGTTTAAAAAAAGCACAATGTGTTAATCTACATTTCTGATCAATACCAACATAAAGCTTAGCTGCTCGTGAAGTGGAAGAACCTTACTCATAATACACAATCACAAATTAAAGAGAATTAAAACTCAGTCATTAGAGTGAGAAACAAACTGAGGACCAAAAGTGTCCAATACCATGTGACGCACAGATTTCTCAAGAGGAAGTAACATCCTATCATGAAAAAAGAAAGGTTGGAGCAATGTCTCATCTCGGCAGACTGGAAGATAAAATAACAAAATTGTTTAGGGGAAGGTGTGGAAGACTAAGAAGAGCAGCTCCTGTAAGTTTTCAGCCCTAAATTGGCCAAGGGGTGAAAAAAAGAGATGATGAAAACATAAAGGAAAATGTAAATCTCTGAATACTCCCTGGAGGTTTAATCATGGCAAATCAAAAATGTGATGCTAAACATTGTGTCACAATTTCATTCCACTTAGCTTTAAACAAGAAAATTAGCCATCTCATTGAAGGAAGAATCCCTTTCCAATCCTGACATAAAGAGGGAGGGAAATTTTTGCCAGGTGCGCATCTCAGATATCATAAATCCCACTTTTGTATCTCTGTTTCTATGGACTATAGAGGGAGCTTGAATGATTATTTTAAGCTTGGTGGCAGTTAAATTTTTAGACAGCTAAAGCCAGGTGAGACAAATCCTACTGATTGTTTACAGCCCATCACCTTAGAGGGAAGAGGAGTATCTGCCTACAAATATTAGAATAGAGTCCTGAGCCTGGCTGGCTTGCCTGATTCTAGAAATGAAAAGCCTAAAAAAGGCTCATGTCCTGGACACTGTAGATGGAATAATATGGTCAAATGTTGCACTTGGTTTCCATTTTTAAAATGTTTGAATCTTACTTTTTCCTCATTATTCATCTAGTACTAGCCAGAAATATAAGCAAAGGTGGGAATGGCTTGTCCTGAAGCTACAAACCATCTCTCCTGAATCATTTTCACCTCTCAACTCTGCTTTATGTGGCTCTGTCAGGGAGTCATGCAAAGCTCCCCCTACTGCATAGTAACATTTCAAAGTATGCCTAGAGGTATTCTTCACTTTTGAGCAGGGTTTGGCAGGAATAAAGCATTACTCATTTCCCTGCTTGCTTTCTCTGAGCCACAAGAGCAAACATATAGTCAGTGATAGCTCTGATCAAATGTAACTGTATAAAATAAGTGAGCATGGCTTGCACACGGTATATCATCATGGCGAAAGCAAATTATTTTCTTGGGCACTATGAGAATGCAAATTAAATGCAGAATTTTCTTTTATACCCTTAATACAATTTCAAATAAATTACTGTTTTTTTGGTTTTGTTGTTTTCACTTTTTTTTTAATATAAAAGGTAAATTGTTTCTTTAAATTATCAGACTATTATATCTATTCATAAAGACATAGATATAACTCATAAACATATACTTAAATACATATTTTTTATATATATATATACATAGACAACTACGTATATACATGTGATATGTTCTCATCAAACATCGTATTCTTACAAGATAATGAACGAAATGTTATGGGGGGAGGGTTATTTGTTACCCTAACCCAATGTTTCCCAGGAGAAAAGTTAGTTAAAAAAATCACTGCCATAATACTGTGAACATTGCAATTTCTCCTGATGAGTAAAATTGGAGAAATTTCTCCTTGAGAGCAAAAAGGCAAGCTGATTAAGTCAAAGAGGCGTTATAAACCCCAAGGGAAAACAACGTGCTTTATTTTTGAAGTATTCCCAGCAGAAGTCTGAGAAATCTTACATGTCCTCTCACCACGATCCATCATTATAACTTAGCTGTTTGCAAATCCTCAGCAGGTCATCATATTTTACACTTGCTAACCATGTAAACACAACTGGGGACTCCTAATTACTGTAGATAATCTCAAAAACTTTCCACTTTTGTAAAGCATACAGAAAAGGCTGGGAATAGATCATTTCCCATGCTGTTGTGTTTTGCTCATGTATATTTGTATAGCTGTCACTTTTCTGGATCTCTGACTGCAACTGCAAAGTATCTTTTTCATACACATATAATAGCTCATAACAGCCTTTGAGATGCTCGGTTCTTGTTCTGCATACAGCAGGTGGGTTTGCTGTGCTTTTGCTAAATTGTTTAATCAAAGTGCTTCATACTGAAGAGTCCATGAATAAATATTGTAAACATCATCAGGGGAACTGATTTATATTTACTTCAATTTTGCCAGGAGAAAACCTAGATTATCTTGAATTAGCAGCTGAAGTTTTTGTATATTAAAGTTCACTGAGTATATTAAGGAGAGCATCATGTACAAAAAAGACAGCAGTTTCCCAGGTCTGGAGTGACATACTTCCCAAAACAGAACAACAAAAAAAAGCTGATTATTTTGCCTTCATTTGTGTGAAATTTACACCAGCGTGGCTTATGACCCTGGTCCTGGAAATGTGCGTTTGGATGCGTGTCAACGTTACTAGCACCTCTGCAAACTTGAATTTTGCTGCCCCTAGCACAAGACTCTGGAGCCACACCAGAGCAGGCTAATCTTTCCCCAGTGAGGAAGTTGGCAAGGGCAGGCCCAGAGCAAAGAGCCCAGGTGCAGCCCCATAGGGCCAGACTGGGCTCTCCATGGTGGGAGAAAGGATGGGGATGAGGCCAGCCACTGCATTGCAGCAGTGGCCTCTGCTGCACAAATGTCAGGGCCTTATGGCAACACTGATCAGCATGGATCTGCAGGGCCTAGGCACAGGGAAAACTAACACGAGGGTCAATAGTAGACAAGTCATGGCTGTCCACTTCTGCCTAAAGTTTGTTTATTGTATATCACATTTTACACATAGAGTGGTTATTGCTTATCTATACCATAGGCAGCATAATCAAGGGCATGACAATTATCGGTTCTTATAAGAGGGTTTTAGGGAAACAGATGAATATACATTTATGATGTGTTCATGCCCTCCCAGGATAGTGGTTTTATCTGACCTGAAGTGTGAAGAATGGTGCATGTTAAGACAAGAAGAAAGTGTTTACTACTGACAGATCAAATGCACTTTGCTAGGGTGTTGAACGCATTCTTGTAGGTAGAGCACGGCTCAGTATCAGAGATCACTATGCCGTTCCACACGTAACTGCACTGCAGAAATCACATTTTTCATGGCAATTACTGTGCTAACAGTTATATTTTCATTATTTTCGAAGTATTTTCATGAGGTTAACAAAAAGCTGTATAGAAGCATTGGCTCATCTGTTACCTGTGCTATCACCTGACAAATTTTGTGGCAGCAGAGCATGTTTTAAAGGTTCTTTCATCCTCTAGACCATTTAATGGGTGGTCCTAATCCTTGACAAATTACCCTCAGCAGAGGTTACTGTCACCTTGACTGTACTCATTACATGCACATAGAAATACACATGGAAATACACCTTATATACACATACACATATACATACATACGTGTGTGTATGTAAGTATAGAGACATAGATGTGCATTTGTATAGCATTTGTATATATGTACATAAATCTGTGTGCATGGCTATTTCTGTGTTTAAAACTGTGAAATTATCTGTCTTGCTTGTTTCCTTCTTTCTAATGGACAGAAAAGATGGTAGCTTGCTTGGAGGAGACAGTGTGGGACGCGATTAGGCTATGGGACATGAGAAGCAGGGAAGGACAAGTGATCTGTTCAACCAATTTTCTTGCTGGATGGTTCATAATATGGCCTCTTTTGGTGGGGGGGGGCACATTATTTAGCATGGAGCACATTCAGAGTTCACACACAGGCTCAGAGGACATAGCGTATTTTTTACAAGGAGTGTTCATCTTATAATACATATCAATATTCAGGGCCAAATTCTGTTTTTCAAGTACCTGTCTTTCTACAGTGATTCAGGAGAGCTATTTGTATGAATGATAGTGGAAGAATAAGACTCTCTGCTTCTTCATCTGCCTTTCTTTTCAGAAGAAATTTCACTGTTAAGGTTTTGTTGTGTTCAAGCCTGCCTGTGATGAAAAGATTTATATTTGCGTTTAGAAATCCAGAGACATATGGTGAATGTGAGAGCTGGCCAGCAATCAAGAGTGATTGATTCAGGTTTGGTCTATCAATTAAGTGACAGAGCAATTTTAATCTCTTTTTTTATTATTATTTTATTTTAAGCTTGGGACTTCACTGGAATATTGTAACTCCCCTAGCCATGCCTGTGACAGCTGACTTGTACCCATAAACTTTGGTGCATTGATCTATTAGTTCAGCTACTTCAATACATCTTCTTTTCCGTAAATATGTCTGAGCTGTGACTTTTTTCCAACCTCACCAGAGGCATCCTTATTTGGAGCAATCCAATATGTATGGTGGTATCGGCGCACACGGCCTGATATCTGCTTTGAATAGCCATACATAATTCACAGTGAGCAGTATGGCTGCACAGTAAACCTACAGTTAAGTGACCTAGTGTTGAAGAATTTCCCTACTCACAGGAGAAAGAGGCATTGGTTAATGAGGGTTCTCCTCTTTTTTTAACCAGAGGAAGGGGGATGGGAGGGAGCAGTGGAGGAGGTCTAGACTGCTGCACCAAATAAAACAAAGGGGAGGGGGAGGATAAAAGAAAAGGAAAAGAAAAAGCAAAGCTTCTCCCTTGTCCACATTTTTAGCTTATGTCTTTTGGATTCAGTCCCTACCTTGTGTCAGTTTTCTGTACTGACAGCAATTCTTGTACACAGTCGCATGGCAAGATTAACTTTAAATCCTCCCCTCCTCCTTCCCCCTCCAGCCCCTGCCTGTCATTGTCTGCTCTTGAGTAAGCAAAGTGAATGTGGCCAGAGCAGTGTGGGACTGTGTTTTTCCATTCTCAAGGGCAGCCACTCTTCTCATCAGCAAATCCATGCTAGCTGCTAGAGCTTCATATATTAAACTGATTTTCAGTCATGAGGTTACTTTCTCACCGGTGAAGCACTCAGCATAATAATACTTTACACCTTGTACTTCAGCAGTCCTTTCTAAACACTAATTTAGCCTCATATCCCTCTCTGAGGTAGGTCAGTATTATCCCACCATATGAATGGGGAAGCAGAAGCCCACAGAGGTTAAGTGACATATCCAGAGTCATGCAAGAAAGAGTAGCAATGCAGAGAACAGAAAACAAAGCCTTTTGTCTCATAGGCTTGCATGGAGCAGTTGGAAAAATTATCAAGTGAATAAAAATTAGAATAAAATATAGAATAAAAATAGAAAAAAATTAAAAATAAACCCTCTTAGGGGAGAAAGGACACTTTATATTCACTTATTTCAGATGAGGGAGCTGAGGTGAGAGAAGAGTTAAGTGATTTGCTGGACATCCCACAGGCAATTCTTACCAAACATAGAAATTGTGGGAGTAGCAAAGGCAAGAAGAGAGACCGTAACTAAATAAGTGACTTCTCTGATTGTGTTATTTAATGTAAAGAAACATGAAAACAAAAGGAGTGTAATGTTCTGTGTTGAACTTTCAGAAATCCAAACTGAGTTGCCATTTTTATTTGATCATAGTTCCTTTGTTTGTTTTGACTTTTACTTTACTCATTTATTTTCTTTCTCTTGTCCTTTTGTTCTCNTAGAAAAAAAATTAAAAATAAACCCTCTTAGGGGAGAAAGGACACTTTATATTCACTTATTTCAGATGAGGGAGCTGAGGTGAGAGAAGAGTTAAGTGATTTGCTGGACATCCCACAGGCAATTCTTACCAAACATAGAAATTGTGGGAGTAGCAAAGGCAAGAAGAGAGACCGTAACTAAATAAGTGACTTCTCTGATTGTGTTATTTAATGTAAAGAAACATGAAAACAAAAGGAGTGTAATGTTCTGTGTTGAACTTTCAGAAATCCAAACTGAGTTGCCATTTTTATTTGATCATAGTTCCTTTGTTTGTTTTGACTTTTACTTTACTCATTTATTTTCTTTCTCTTGTCCTTTTGTTCTCTTTTGACATTAGAGATTTTAATTATTAAATTCCTTGTTTTCTTTAAGCATGACAATTCTCTTAATCATTCTGTTTTGTGGCTTCTCTCTTTTTATCTAATTTCTATTCCCCATCAATACTCAGTTTCTGATTTTAAAATATTTCTTCTATTTACTCATATTTGCTGCCTCTCTAATTCTTCAATGTGCATTGATCCCCGGCTCTGGTCTCTACCACTGGTTGTTGTATTCTGGAAAACCATCCCTCTTCAGTATATTCTAACCTAATTATATCTGTTGTTTCTAATCTCCTTCTGTCAATTTGGACTGACATAACTGAAAATTAAAACAATGAAATTCTGAGATAATATCTGTACCAAAGATGAACTTTCCTTAAAAGACTACATTATACTTCTTCTCACAGAGAGTCTTAGAAGATCCATGCAAGATTTTTATATACTATGCTTGTATGATTTTACATGGCATATGATATTACTATGTTATGCTGCATTTTATTATATTATTATATTATTACAGAGTGTTTATTGTATTGTATCCTCTTGACACAAAATCTGCGCTCAGTTCCTAGGAAAATGGAATCCAATTTCTGTAATTAGCTACCATGTCTAAAAAAAATTTTTTTTACATGAATCTATTGGTTTTAGCGGTTCATTGTAAGGCATTTTATTTCTGTCCACTTAAAGAACATGTTATGCTGTATTCCATGAGAGTTCCATAACTGAACTTTCTGTTAAAATTTAAAGCATTTCCTTTTTATTGACTTCAAAATTTTTTTTGTTTCACTTTTTACTTTTGATGCCAGAGAGAAGAAAAAGATTGCTGTGGCTGTTTTAAAAGTATATGTTTATATTCATATTTATATACATGAATTTGTATATATACTGTTTTTACCATTCTTTTCAGACTTTTCATATGATGGTCTGCTTCTGTCTATTGCCCAAAATTTCTGTTCCTTCTAAAGTGGTTTTTTTCCCAAGACCTTCCAACACCTCGCTACTTAAAAGAAAAAATTTAATTTAAAAAACAAACAAACAAACAAACAAAAAAAAACAAAAACAGAGGGACAACATTATACTTCTTTGACTCTAAATGTAGACCCAAGCTTAGATCTTCAATATTCTTGTCCTAGTCCTCTACTTAGGACTTACTTGTCCTAGGCCTCTACTTACTCACTACATCATGACTCATATTATAGCCACAAGCTCAAAGAAGTAGTCATTAGTTCCAGCTGGTACTTAGATACAACAAACTGTTTTGATGCAACAGAGCAATGAGTTAAAGGCAGATCTGTGTGGTACATTCTGCCATCAGCTCCCAAAACAAAATTCACCATTGATTGTGTGTGGAGCATCCCTCTGCAGACTGCTGGTACTCTGTGGCTCCCCAGTGATTCCACAGTGGAAGAAATTCAAGGAATTTGTGACCGCAGAATTTATGAGACCATGCAGAAGTCCTTCATGAACAGCAGGAAGCAGGGAAACAGTTCAGAGCCTATAGGGAATCGTCCTTTCTTTTTGTTTTGTTTGATCTCCTTTGGGACTACATGTGGGAAGAATAAAGAGGGAGAAGGAATTTTGGAAACTTATCACCTCTGCCCTACCTCTGCTTCCAGAGAGATACAGGACTAAACTCCTGTTCTCAATGGGGACTGACACAAATGCTGAATATTTTCTTATTGTTGCAAAGCAGGGTTTTTTCGTCTGTTCAGAAATGTTAATGTTCAGTTCAACAGAATTTTTAGGAATACATTTTTAAAATTTACTTTATGTTGCTACAAAAGAGCATTTTCTTCAAGACTAAAACAATGCTTTTATGCCAAAGAAGCAAGGTTGGTTTTACCTACAGGGTGTGAATTCATAGCCAAAGTACACAGGAGGTTCTTTGCTGGTAGTACTACTTTGCTCTTATATATTTCTTTTATTACAAGATCTCAAATGGTTTCTCCACGTGTAATCTGTGGAGTATTTGTGATCCAAGAAACCTTCAGAAGGAGCCCAGAAAAAAACTATAATTCCCTTCCTCTGTATTACTGTGTGACTGCAGAAGAGAAATATATTACAGAACAAATGCTGATTCTTACATAGAGGATGGGGTGAAAAACACAAGTGAGAATGAGGTGTGTCAAGTTTACTCTTTAACTGATTCTAAATGAAAATCATCGCAGCAGCATTAGACTTTTTTTTTTTTTTTTTTTGCTTTTCTGAGGAAAATTTAGTCCGGCATGGCAATAAAAATATTGAGGAGTGGTTCTCCTAAAGAAATCAATGTCATTATCCCTATTTCACAAGAGGCAATAATGAAATTCATTGAGGAAATGAATGTTATTATAAGGACATATACATAAAGAGCACCTGCTTCCAATGTACCTCGAATGAAAATGAGACAGATTTCACAGTTTAAAACTTGTATTTGAAGCAGTGTTATGAGGATAAACAAACACATGTGCATTTCAGGACTATTTTTGCAGTCAGCTACTTTATAACTTCAGGCTCATAATTTATTCCACTTAGGCACTCTTGCTGCAGGGCTGTATGTGGAGCAGAGCCACCACAGTGTACGGGGTTCATGCACCCAGCAATCCGAGGTGAGCTCTGTGCCCCCAGGTCCAGCCAGCAGCGAGTCTGAGCACAAATTCCCAGTAGGTACACACACTCATACACTCAGTGCATAAATACGGGCACACACGGGCGCATGGATCAACCCAGACAGAAAACATTGCACTCGTGCAATCACAAACAGCACTGATGACGTCATCCTACTCTCCTCTCTGGCTCAGCAGAAAGAGAGGCAGTGGAAACTCCATATGAATATGCACAGTATGGTATGCTACAGCAGTCTGTCTAGTAGCTGTCATTGGATCCCAGCCTCCTCACTAGCTGGTTCCAGCTCATACGAGACCTCTGGGTCCACGGCCTTACTCCAGTAGCCAGTACAGGGCCCCTCACAGACAGGCATACAGAAACACACACACACACACACACACACACACAATCAGGATGTCTCAAGCAACTGGCCTCAAACACCTGATTTAAGCAGTAGTTAGTCCCTGGATCGCCTAGTGTCCCAGTTGCCTCACACTCACAGACCTATGCAAACAGGTCTCCCCCGTAGCTGGCTTTGGTGACATACTGCTCTGGACTCTCTATGCCCACCTCTCTATACCAAGAAATCACATATTTTCACTACAGTTCAAGTGCTCGCATCTGCAAACGCTGCTCCTATATATTTTTATTTCTTCCATATCAGTCACTAATTCTTTTACAAAATCCAAGTGAACACAACACACATCTCAGATTCAGAAGTGTCACTGCTTAAGTGTTGTGTTGTTTTTTGATGTGTGAAGAAGGTGTTTTGTTTTTTGGGTGTTTTTTCTTCTGAAAGACCAGTGGTATTGGGAAATGCACCTAAATATGTTACACGATTGGTAAGCCTACAGTTTTCACAGTTCAGTCTTTTATTTGAAACATTATATGCGGGATGCTAGATAAGTCTCTGCATGGATTTCCGAAGGATTAATGTAATCAGTGTTAGGTTTTATAGTTTTGCTACTTAAGCTCATGTCCTCAGACAGCTCACGTCCAAGCATGAAGACGACACATTCATTTACTCTCAAGTAAGAATCCAGTTTATTTTTCTCCTTTTCCAGTTATATGGGCCAGTACTTTGAACCCAGTTCTCCTGCTTATGAGAAGCCACTTGTACAGAAAGTCCCAAGGGAAAAATGACTGTGATGACTTTTGGAGGGAAAAGTTCACCCATTATTATAAAAGATCCCAATACATTCCTTGATTCAGTCTTAAGTCAGAAGATAAAATCTAATGTTATTTTGGGGGTTTCAAATTAATTTTTTTTTTTTCCTTTTCCATTGTTCCTGACTGACCTCATATTTTTGTGCCTTTATTTCAACCATTCTTCTCTAAGTTAATGCTCATTCATTTTTTTCTTTCTTTTTTCTTCGGTTTTGATTTCTTTTGCCCCATTTATCTATCAGATATAGTTGTTAAATAGGAATTCAAAAGTGATTGAAATCAAGTGTGTCAAGGCCACAGGAAATATCTGTGGGATTTTTTACACTAGCAAAGGAAAACCACATGATGTAATAAATTCTCTGAATCCTTAACCTGATGTTCATGTAAGTGCCATCCAGAGCTATTTTTGGCAGTATTACATACCTTCTTTTAGCACAAGCCTTGTTTTCCTAGTAATGATAGTCTTGTCATTACAGCATAGACCAGGAAATAACAAGGTTTGAATTCCACTGATTTCTCTTCCATACATACTCAAATGAGCCACTGAGACCTATTTTATAAGGTGCTCAAGAGGCATATAGTTATTTTGGTTTGAGAATTCAATCCAAAATCCTGCTACTTCATTATCCAAAATTTACTAACCCTTTTAGAAAGTTTATATATTTTGCTGATTTTCTTGTCTAAAAATTGGAGGTGAGAGCAAGAAATATGTATAGTGATGGACTCAATGCTAAATTGCAGTCTTGTAGGTGCATCTAGGTTTGCAGTTAAGTTGAATTTTTGATATATTTTTATGGACATGAAGGCAATGACATTATTTTCATTTTCAAATATTTTATTAAAAATCTATTTTTTTGCTCAAATGTTTTTTGAAGACAAACTGCTGAATTTCCTAAAATCTTTTGTCCTTGTCTAAAGTAAGGGTACAGGTAATCAATATTTAGTGGTTAATTTCAGAAATTAAAAAGAATTAATCTTCTTAAAACTGCTGTAGAAACATTCTGTCAAAGCTTTGATAATGGCAGTATCAATAAATAGTTTGATGCCAAGAAACAATTTATAGTACAATTTGGTCTCATCAGTATCTCCTTTATAATCAAAATGTAAAGAAATTTAAACAAACTGTATGAATGTTTCTATGAGATGATGCTAGATCCCAGTTCAGTTCTCTTATACTGTGTTAGGACACCCAAGATTAATTTCTTTCTCATGGCTTGACTGAGAAAGGTGGACGTATTCTGTTCAATGTCAGAAACAAAAATTAGCATGACTGGGCACAATCAATAGTTTGTACTAAGAAAAGCTCAAGGCAGGGATAACAAGACTGAAGGTATGTTGGCAGAATGAAGTGGGAATCTTAGCTTGTCATTCCTCACTGCTCAGCTTCTAACATCAGCAAAATAAAACCCATAATACTCACTAACAGAGCCTACTGTTTGTACTACAGGCTTCATAGACCAGTAGCTGGGAAATATTACAGATGGCAGAGTGAATGAAGAAATACTGGAAGTTGTGTGATCAGGTGCTAAAAATACTGTAATGTTGTACATTAAAAACCAGAAACCAGAAAAGGACAAGCCTTTGAGTGGCATAACAGGCTGCTGTAGAGAAGTGGAAGAGCTTCACAGGTTGTACTCTAAATATCATATCCACTGATCATGAAAAATACATGAACTTAATTTGATCAAGTAAGGTGCTTTTCCCTGTAAGCCTTTAAAACATGAATTTTATTTTTACATCCGTAAACTTGATTCCGGTAAATTCATCCACACCGTTGCTCAGTTTGTCCAGGTCTGCCATCTCTAATTAATGTTGAAGTATGTTGCTCTCAGTGGTGAGTCAAAGCATCCAAGTCCGTATCACTTGGGCTCCAAAATCACATAGACAGCCCTACAGAGCTGCAGGGACTGATGCCAACTTTATCCTCTTTCACGGTAATCTCATTAGTACCTAGAAATGAGAACATACAACTCAGACACGGAGCATAGGTAACCAGACAAGAAAACTACTAAAACTTGTATCTTGATAGATTGTACATCATATCTAGTCTAATTAGCGTTAACTTCCACTTGCTTCTACTTTTTTTGAGAGGAAAAAAAAGTGAATTATAAAGTTTAAAAAAAATATTAATTAAGATTCCCATGGAAGCACAGAACAAGTCAATCAACAAATTCAGAGTAAGTTCGATCTTTGGAACCTTGTATCTGATCTTCAGTTTGAAGTTCCTTATAGAATATGATTGATAGGAATTGCAGTGATATGTTAAGAATATGTCAGTACACAAGGATCAGCTGTCTATTTCAGAGATCTACCTGCAAAAAATTAACTCTTGATTTTTTTTGAGATTTTAGTGGGATGTGTTGTGTGGGATTTTTTCCCTCAGATTATTTTCTATGTTATTTTCTAATTAAAAAGGCCAAAGGTTTTGAACTGTCATTTTAACGGAACCCCAGCAGGTACAGGTGTTGTACTTCACCAAAAAAACACTTGACAAAATGACTTTGGAAAATGTAGACCTGCCAATGACAAAAAAATACAGAATAAATCCTCACTAGCACAAAACTCGAGAAAGTACTTATTCCTTTCCCAATATAGCACCGAGCACAGACTTAAAGCTTTTCCCATCTTTGCCTTAATGGATTTTTAGCACGTAAAAGCTGAACTTCATCTTTTACCTGCATCTGGCCCTATATAATGGGGAAAGAAAGAGGATTTTAATACTTACTATGCATCAATTTACAAAAAGTTTTGAAGGTTCCAGAAAACCTTGTCTTCTGAAATCATCAGACTACACAGCTATGAAGAGACTTATTCTGTCTACAAGTTTTTACACAGATCTAAACTTCAAAAGCACACTAACTTGTAGTCTACTAATATTCTTATATTTCCAGTGTTACTGTCCTCGTGTCCACATGTCATACCTCTAAGGGGAACCACTCAGGAGCTAGCACCATGTCTGCAGTTACATGTACACGTTCTGATACACCGCAGAGCCCTTAAAATGTGTAAATACCTGGAACAGACTAGCCTCCCTGCTGTGTGTAAGTACTAAACAGTGTGAGTAAGTTCAGCTTGCTGGAGGGAATTTTTTTCTTTTTTACCAACTCAAGATTGAATGAAAATGTCACTTCAATGACTGGAAAAAATAACCTTTCATAGATAGAATATTTCATAAAGAAAAGTGTTTGGTTTTTGTTGTTTTGCAAAAGACCAAGAAACCACTTGGAAACATTTTTCTAAATATATATATTGATAGATTTAGAGTGAGTTTTTTCTGAAGAATGTTCCTCTTTAACAAAATGTTTCCATAATAACAAACAGAAGAACCTCTTTATCCAGTAAAAACAGTAAATAAACAAAAAGCTTCAACAAAACGAAAAAAACCAACCCACCCTCTACTTCTTCTTCCTGGATGCGTCTCACCACACAAGCTTCAACATCCAAATTCTATTGATGTGAGTTATTTCTTTGAAACAACTTTTAACTTAAGAGGCACAACATTAAACCTTGCAGTAAATAATTAGTGACTACTTTTTCCTATAGGAACATATTTATATTTCACTTTGATGCTTTGTTTCTCTTTTTTGAATAAGGTACGTTTGAAAAAGGAGAGTGAAAAACCACACCTTTTCAAAATCAGAATGAACACTGCCATGTCCATGGATTAGCATTTGTAGACTAAGATTTAAACACATTTTTAATGAAGTGAAGGAATTCTGAGACATTCCTTTTGGCATTCCAGCCCACAGATTAATTCAGTTACAGTAACCATTCTTAAAAAGTTAACTCCCTCCCATGCACCTTATAGCATTATGATTTGAAGCCTTTCATTAAAGCTGTTATTTGAATCTGTCCAATTCAAAAAAGAAACGGAGCAACGATCATTTATATCCTCATGAAATACTGTTACCTTGAAGATACTGATCAAAATGATGGTACTTTTTTCCTCAATAAATTTATGACTCTAATTCAGAAGAAAAAAAAGTTCTACCCTAACCAATCCTGAAAAGTAATTCAATGTACACATTTTGGGAACATAGCCAGAATCATATTTTTATCACAGTCAAAAAATAATTCAGTTTTAATTCAAATCTTTCAAGGATTTTCAACGTCCTTAGACTTATGGAATAAATTACTTTTAGATCATTTCAGAGAAGTGAAGTACTACTCTTATTACTAATGAATTAGCTAATCTAGAACACTAAAATAAAATCTAGACAGCTTTTTTCTTCACAGGGTTTTTCAGAGGTTGTAGTACTTATTTCCACCAATTATTTATTCTGTTTACTTTTAATATTTCATACATGAAAAATCTCAGCTTTGATCAACGAACATACTTCCAACTGCACCTGTGTAGGATCTCTGGACACCCAAGCTTTCATGTGTATTTATTTATCTACGTGAGTCATCCAGAAATGCAATGGAGATACTTGTTATTTTCCTGGGCAGAATCACAGCCTCATATTTTAAGTGCCTTTAATGCAACTTTGACTGCAAAATCTCAATTTAACAGCAATTACTGAAAAATATGCAACTGAAATGCAACCAGACCTTAGGTACTATTTTAATTCAAAGTTCTGAATGTGAAGTTCAGCCTTTTCCAGGGCTAAATAAGGGAAGAGATTCACAATTCCTAATTTCCAGATGTCTAGAAGTCACTTGTCTGAGTTATTTACTTCATGTTCCCTTTTACAATCAATGGAGAGAAACAGCGTGCTCTAAAGAGCAATTCATCTTCTTCTAAGATAGGAAGGATGAATGAATTTTAGGTGTGCCTATTTCTCTCTGCCGACTTTGAGGGCAGTCAGGGTTGACTAACTCAGATGACTAATTTTTAGATGTCTAAAGTTAAGTGAGATGAATCCTGCCCAATAACAGTACACATCCTTTTCTTTCTGTTTCATCTCTTTTTCAAGGACTTAATGCTGCCAAGTCTCTTGAACAGAATTTACTAATTGGGGGTGGTATGTGTTTGAGGTGGGAATGTTCTTGAATCACAGAATCATTAGGGTTGGAAGGGACCTCTGGAGATCATTTAGTCCAAATCCCCTGCCAAGACAGGGTCACCGGAGCAGGTTACACAGGTGGATTTTGAATATCTCCAGAGAGGGAGAATCCATGACCTCCCTGGGCAGTCCATTCCAGTACTCTTCCACCCTCAGTGTAAAGCTCTTCTTTCTCATGTTCTGAAACTTCTTGTGTTTTCGTTTATGGCCATTACTCTTCGTTCTGTCACTGGGCACCACTGAAAAGGGTCTGGCACCATCATCTTGGCACCTGCATTTTTGATATTTATACTTGTTTATAGGATCCCCTCTCAGTCTTCTCTTCTCTAAACCAAACACGCTTAGCTCCCACAGTCTCTCCTTATAAGAGAGATGCTCCAGACCCCTCATTATCTTTGTGGCCATCCACAGCACCCTCTCCAATAGTTCCTTGTCTTTCTTGTACTGAGGAGCCCATAACTGGACACAATACTCCAGATGTGGCCTCAGTAGGGCTGAATAGCAGGTCAGGATCCCCTCCCTAGAGCTGCTGGCCACACTGTTCCCCAGTGATGCACCCCAGGACATCATTGGTCCTCCTGGCTGCCAGGGCAGAATGCTGGCTCATGGACAACTTGTCATCTGCCAAGACTCCCAGGTCATCTGCAGAGCTGCTCTCTAATAGGTCTAGTAGCCACTATCCTGTATTGGTACTTGATGTTATTCCTCCACAGTGTCCTACATTTGCCCTTGTAGAACCTCATTAGGTTTCTCTCTGCCCAATTCTCCAGCTCATGGTCCCAGTGAATGGCAGCACAGCCTTCAGGTGCATCAGTCACTCCCGTCAGTTTCATATCATCAGCATGAAAAATTTTAATGTAATGAAATTTTCATGAAACATCAGCTCTTGGAAAATTTATGTGGGTAGATCTTCCTGCTCTTTCTCACACTGTGAAGGAATCAGCTCTTCTCAGCTTCATTCCACTACTTCTTAAATGGGGCTGCAATCCTCACAAAGTATTTGTTCCTCATCCAATAGGACAGCTGCTGAACAGGTGAGAAATGGATTCAGGAGTGGGAGATGAAGAAGCTGGACCACATAAAACACCCAGTGTGAAAGGGAAAAAAACAACCTTTTTGGTTCTGAAAGCTGAGAATAAAAACTTGCTGTGGAAGGGATGCTGAAAACCTGAGGCATGGAGTGTGTCTGGAAGGCACATCCGAGCTGGATCTTGATGGCTATATGAGGCAACCACTTGAGGTTTATCAGACATATCTGTAGCTAAAATGAGGGAATTTGAAGAGTTCTTCTCTACTTAGACTCTTTCACTGTATGTGTGTTTACAAAATGCAGGTTTTAAAAGAACCCAACAGTTAATGGAAGCAAAAATGCATAAAGAATGTCCTAATAGTTTTATCCATGTTTAAATACTTTACTAATTCTTATATAGATATGAAAATGGGCATAAACAATAAAATTCATAACTGTCACAGATATACCATTTACATGTCCATTAGACAATCTGAGCTATTTGGTCAGTTGGTATCAAATTTGGTGCTTTAAAAAAGAAATTGTAATTACATTTTGATGCCAAATGATGGAATTTACAGAATGGAAGTGTATGACTGATGCTTTTTCTTTGCTGTTTCACAGGAGCAATAATTAGCTATTAATGTTTTTAATAAAATGTAAAATCACTATTATTAGAAAGACATTATCATTATGCCAATAGTAATATAAAATAATCACATCTCTGAATATGTCTGTTCAATAAGCCTGGTGGGAAAAGAAATGGAGGCCGAATTGCTGCCATGTGTCAAAGGAAATTACCTGGGTGACCCTGCAAGAATTACTAAGACCATGTTCCAGACCCAGTGACTTGCTGAGTAGTAGGGCTGAATTTAGATATTATTAATATAAAGGTTTAATACAGTTACCTGACCATGGTCAATTTTCTCTTTTGGGTCTTTAAAAAAATTATTTCCGTAATTACCAAGGCTCATAGGGCTTAGGGCTTAAAAATAACCTCTTGTTTGTTTTCAGTGAAAAACAGTAGAGGCAGGGAATCAATTTAAATCAATATTTTCAGTACAATTGAATCGAGAATTTACAAGAATGCCTTCCCATTCTCATTTTTTATATCTGGAGCCCTAGTTGCACTTGCAGATATGCAAACTCACCTCCTCATAACTTTAGCAAGGACTGCCAGTTAAATCTAATTTGGTTGTAAGGAGTCCAGCTACACTCCTAATCAAGTTGAGGAAAGGTTTTCCTCTGACTACAATGATGACGACAGTAGTTCTGCCTTGCACAAACTGCTTACCAGGACCTCGGTTCGACAAAGCACTAAGCAACTCCAAAAAAACCCCCAAACTTTAGTGCCCTCTTTTTGTAATTAACCTAGCTACAGCATTGCACTGTACCTTTCAGCATCCAGACCAAGGGCCTTAGTTCTGTTAGACTCTATGTCTCCTAAATTTTTGTAGGGCTCACTGAGACCAGAGGAAGGGAAAGCAGGAAAGAGCAGTGGAGGGTGGAAACAGCTGGCCCAGTTTTCAACAACAGTGTGTCATGTCCTTAAAGTTGTAGTCTTTTATGTTTTTGGCTTTTAGTGGTGAACGTGGGAAAAGAAAGTGTTCAGCTAATTGAAATTATGTTTAACATTTAAAAGTAATTGTCTTATTCAGTGCTGAGAAATAACTAAAAAATATTCAACTTAATTCCTTAGTATTCCAAAATGTCCTTTGAATAATGATAATGCTCTAAAGCCTAGAGTTTAGGCCATTAAAATGCTCTTTCTGCCCAACTGCCCAATGAATGCTTTAGAGAGATTGCTATTTTTACTGATTAGCAAACCTCTATAATCTATTTCAGAATACAAGTGACATCTTCTTTGAGTATCCAGGACCCATGACCTCAGGGAGATGTGTTGTGTCCCAGGCTTGACTGATAGAAAGGCAATATTCCTCCTTCAAACTCTAATTGGAACTACTCAGTGCAGCTGAAGAATTGAGTAACTCCTTATTACTCTGTTTAATGGCCTTTTTGCATTTACAAATCATTTATCAGAATCATACCCAAATGAAAAATTATAATAATAGCAAAGATATTTGGCACAATATGTTTGACTTGTTATCTAAAGACTTTGTGCGGAGGCATCAAGGTATAAGGGATGATGTCATACCCTGGAGTGGGTGCAAAAGGGGAATCATTCTTAATTTCTGGCTGCCTTCCCAGGCTTTCTCTTGGTCCTCTTGTACCGGAATCTGTCACAGCGCTTTCTGTCACAGTTGTAAAATACTTTCGGAGAAACATAAAGTTTTTATGAGAAGAATGATAAAAGAGATGACTTATTCTAGGGCTGGGGGTTAATATTTGCACTTGTGGGCTGACATTGAGAATTAGAAATAAAAAGAGATTCAGGAAGAAAGTCAGAGTCCTTTATTTCCCCTTGCAGTTATTCAGAAGACACAGCAGCATCTGCACAAAATCTCTTATACAAAATTGAAGATATTGAGCCACAGTCATGGAGCTCTGAACATGGTGGGTTATTGGTGGATAGACTCCAGTGGTGATGATTTCCTTTTTAAAATTTTAAAAAAGAGAGAAAGAAGTAGGGAAAGAGAGAGAGACACAAAGTGACAAAGAGAGAGAGAGAAAGTGAGAAAGAGAGAGAGAGAGAGAAAGAGAAAGAAAGAAAATAAGACAAATGTTGTGTTTAAAGTTACAGTGTATTCTATTTCAAATTCAGACACTGGTGACGAGAGATCTCCTAACCCTCGAAGACGCTGGGTATACCAGCTTATGCCTCCTGGCTTAACTCACACAGCAGCCTGTACGGAATGACTTATTCTTTTTTAACAAACAGGACTGTCTGAGACAGAATACTTTTCCTCCATGTGTTTGCCCTTTTCGTATAATATTTACTTAGAGACACTTAATGTGAAATGTCATTGAGGTTTTGAGTATCTTCTGAAGAATGGGAGCATTAAGATACTAAAACTGCATGCTGTCAAAAGCTATCTTAAGTGGTCTGGTTCATCAAATAATACATTAAGTAGAATTGAATTTAGGGGACTTTTATGCTACAATGAACAAGGAAAGACTCTAATACCTGTGATACACTTGGCTTTTCTGGTTTTTTTTCTTTTTTGAGGACGGACGGTTTCCTAGTTCTTGAAGTTTATTAAAGCTTTAAGCTGTCAGGTTATTACTGTCAGTTTCAGGAAAGGAAAGAGCTACTGATGTAAAATTAATTTATTGAATAGAATTGTTTTGCCCCAGGGGAATAACATCACCATTTAATTTAATTTCCCCATCATACTGTCGCATTTGCAGAGATAAAAAATAACTTTCCTTTTTTACAGAGCAGAGTATGTTATGCTGAATGGTGAATTGTCCTTACATTTTTTTCTTGTTCTAGATTATTGGTTGTCATAAGAATATTTCAGACTCCCTGTGGCTTCTACTTACTGCTTTTTTTTGAAAACACTGAATTGTAAAAGTCTCTCAGATGTCTAGTCCTGAGCCTCTTGGCTGATAGATGTCTTTCCATTGACACATTTTGGCTTGGATCAAGCCAAAGGGGAGGAGAAAATAGAAAACAGAATGTATTAAGTGTTGGAAAATACAGCTTGACCATTTACCAGTCCATCCAGGATGCCTTCAGTAACCGAGGCAACCTGACCTTGTTCATCTGTAATAAAATTAGCAGACCCATGTGGGAGATAGCTGCTGAACAGTTCAGTGGGATGGGATTTAGTTATCTCAATTTTAGAGCTACTCTGTCACATCAATACATTGCCAGGTCCAACCTCAATGGAGGTAGAGGGCTTATAGTTACAACTTTTCTGCCACCTGTTTTGTCAAAGTACTGTCTCACACAGGCATTTATACTGTATGCATCTCCCTAGAAGACATAAAATTGCTGCTGTCTTTACTCGATTTATTGCAAGAAAAATGCTTTATATTTCAGTTAACTGCCCCTATGACAAGCAAAACTGGAAATAATCTAGGGCAGATTTTGGTTCAGCAACTTAGCATTGTTCCAGTCTTCTCAGTTCCTCCATTCTTTCTGATGGTACTTGTATAGTACCATAGTATACTTCTGATGGTCATTAAAAGTGGAATATGATGGTCGTGATGTATTATAGTCTCTTCAATACAATTCCTAAAGGAAGGAAAATGTCGCCAAATGGGAGGTTTACAATATAATCCTGTGTGCAGAGGGAACTTGACGTGTTTTGTTATAAGAGTTGATAAACTTGCATTAGCACCTGACCCACACCAACTTCAAAGCTAGAGGGGACAGTTGTCAGAAAATCCTTTACCATAGATGCAAAGGACCAAAGAGTCACAGATATGTGCTGCTGCATGCTGCACACCTGCAGAGGCTTACAGTAAACTTGAGATGAAACATCGAAAACAATGATAAATTAATCGAAGCCTTAACACTTGAACTTCAGGATAATTCAATCAAGGAAGAGTCAAAAGCTGAAATATCTACTTAGAAGACTAATTGTTGTACAGATTTTGTATGCCTAATAGCTGCAGATTCAAAGGCACCCATGAGAGAACTCACTGGCCTGCAAATGCGTGTGGTGGGAGAGGGAAGGGTCACTGCGCTCTGGAATGTTCCTTCCCAGTCCCTAGACTAGAGTTTGGATTTGAGGAGAGATAAACTAAGGGGAGTTAAGACGTGGGAGATATCCTTGTGTCGGTCAAGGAAGTTGAGAGCAAACAAAGGAGTCCCTTTGGGAGTCTGGTTGCCTTTTACAAAGGCAGCCACGCTACCTTTCAGTGATGGTGATAACAAGCAGAGGTCAAACTCTCTCTGAAAAGTGTCTGCCAAAGGAAAGATCTCTCTTCCAGAAAAAAAAAAAAAAAGAGCTTCAGAAGTCTTTAGGGCAAAACAGAACCAGCCCCTGGGATTTAAGTTTCTGCTGTTTGTTAAACCTTTGTTTTGGTTATTTTACGTAACAAGCACAAAAGCAGAGAAAAAGTCCATCAATGTAATTATTCTTTTTTCAAAATCCATGCCACTCAACAGAGATTTTTTTTTTACATATATATTTTGCTTTATTTTGTGGTTGGTGGTTTTGGGTTTTTTTAAACAACCAACCTCTGGTGTTTTTTAATGATAGAACTGGAGTCCAGGTACTGAATCAGACATAGACTCTCTATCTGAGTTTATTGGAAAAGATCTAAATTTTTTCCAGGTTGCACAAACAGGAACTATTACTGGTGAATTTCTTCCTTTCTTTAAGCTGTTTCTTTGTTTTAACAATACTCTACTATTTACTAAAGAAAATTAGACTCTTGTGAGTCCCCAAAGAGGAACAGCATCGGGGGCAAACACTCCCACTGTGATGGGCAAAGGTGCTCTGCACTGATGAGGCCTTGGTTGCGCAACTGGACCTGAGTAGCCTGGAGTGGCCCTGATCACCTGTGTGTGGAAGGACAGCTCTGCCCTATGAAGCAGTCGTGGAATGGGCTCCATCTTGTCTGACATCAGGTAAAAGTCTGAGAATAGCAATTTCAGAAGGACCTAAATAAACTCCAAGGCAGATTCTGAGCAGTGTCTAAGGACAAAGCTAAAGGATCAGATTCTGTGGGTTGCCATTAATTATATATTATTTGATTGAACACATAAAGAGTGGACCTTTCACTCAACAGTAGAGTTTGAACATTTTGTCACTCATCTCAGGAACATCAAAAAGGAAGACCCAGGGAACTACAGGCTGGTTACCTCAATCCTGGTGAAGGTGAAACAGCAACTAATTCTGGAAAGCATTTCCAGGCACATGAAGGATAAGAAGGGATTGGGATTAGTCAGCATAGATTTACAACTCGTTGGATGGCTTGGTGGATGAGAAGGGAGGAAATTATATTGTCTGTTTTGACTTCAGCAAGTCTTTCAACACTGTCTTCCATAACACTACCACAGACAAACTGATGAAACCTGATCCAGAGAAGGCAACAGTGAGGTGGATAGAAAACTGGTTGAATATCCGAGAATTGTGATGAGCACCTCAAAGCCTAGATGGAGTTCAGTCACCAAAATACATGTGTTCTGAGAGTTGATACTGGGCTAATACTGGCCAGTACTTCATTAATGACCTGTATAATGGGGACAGAGTGTACTCCCAGTGAGTTTTCAAGTGAAACAAAACTGGGAGGATGTTTGATACACCAGATATTTATGCAGCCTTTCAGAAGGACCTGGACAGGCCCAAGAAGTGGGCTGATGAGGTCTCATGAAGTTCAACAAAGGAAAACGCAAAGTCCATAGGAAGAATTGTTTTACAGAGAGAATAATCAGGCATTGGAATGGCTTGCCTAGAGAGGTGGTGAATTCACCATCTCTGGAGTTTTTTAAGATGAGATTGGACATGGCACTTAGTGCCATGATCTAGTAATCACAGTGGTGTTGGATCAAGGGTTGGACTTGATGATCTCAGAGGTCTCTTCCAACCCAGATGATTCTATGATTCCTGTACCAGGCAGGGTTTATAACATCTGGGAAGCAACTTTGCAATGAAAGACTTGGAGGTCCTGGTGGACAACAAGTTGACCATGATCTAGCGTGCACTCTTACAGCAAAATGAGCGAATAACCTGTATATTGCATTAGGCAAAGTATTTTCAGCATGCTGAGGGCAGTGATCCTTCCCCTCTACTTAGTCCCAGTAAGGCACATCAGGAGTTCTGTGTCCAGGTATGGGTTCCTCAATACAAGGAAGACAGGAATGTACCAGAGCAAGTCCAGAGAAAGGTCAAAGAAGTTTTGGAGGAAGAGAAACACCTGGCTTATGAGGACAGGGTGAGAAGGACAGACTTGCTCAGCACTGAGTAGTCTCAGGAGGACCGGAGCAGTGTATACAAATATCTGATGGGATTCCATAAAAAGGCAAAGCCGCACTCTCAGTGGTATCCAGTGACAGAACAAGAGTCAATGAGCACAGGCTGAAAGACAGGAAATTCCATTTAGACAAAAATATATAAACATTGTGAGGGTAACTGAGTACAGAAACAGGTTGCCCAAAGAGGCTGCAGAGTCTCCACCCCTGGAAATATTAAAAATCTGACAGGAAACAACTCTGTGCAAACTGGTCTAGGTAACCCTGCTTTGAGAAGGGAAATAGGCAAGAGATTTCCAGAGGTCTCTTCTCATTTCAGCCAATTTGTTAATTTCTTAAGGTTATAAATAAATGCAACTGATGAGACATACATGGCTGCCTTTCAATCGATACTAACAGTGCAGTATCAATTAAGAGTTTGTTTTATTTGTTTCATTCCTTGGCCCCCATGTTGAAGTCTGAAACATCTCTGTATAGCTACCAAAAATAATGGGAGATATTGAACAACCCTTTCCAGTGTAAAAATGCAACTGCCTCTACTGACATCTTAGGTTTACCAAGAGTCTTTGTCTATGATGTACAGGCACAGCTTGTATAACCTTCTGTCTGCCCTCTCATGGATGGTGGATGCTTCTTCTGGTAAGAGATACCCTTTGTATGCACATGGGCAACTTGTGTGCATGGAAGCATCCATTGTGTCTAAGTGGTTTTAATAGAGAATGTGCTTGAAGATGGAAGGGTATAGTGAAGAGAAATGAGTGCATTTTCTATGTAGCAGTAAAGCAAAGCTGTGTCACCTGTACAGCAAAGTAAACTTTTCAACAAAGAGAGAACCTTTACAGCAGATATTAGCATCTGAAATAGGAAGGAGCAAAGCTCTAGAGCACTACAAGTGAAAGTATCTCCCAGAAATGCACTTCAGGAAGAAAAAAAGAGAAGCAAACCAGTACCTTGAACTTATATATACCAAAGTTCAATATTTAACACAATGAGAGGGTGTGGGGGAAAGTTACTACAAAATACTTTTAAAGTTAAACTGAAAATGTTAGCGGCATAGATGGTAAGAGTTCATACCCATTTGGAGACAGCAGGGAAAATTATCTCCAAAAGTGCAGCAGGGCTAGTTACTGGCTATTGCTGAAATGAAATGATTCTAAAGCAGCACTAAGAGCTTCAGTTAAAAAATTCATTGTATTTAGATGGATAACTAAAGCTTCAGAGAAACTGGGTTCAAGTAAAATGGTGAGATTCCCAGCTGTGTTCACTGGCAGATCACCAGCATCAGAAAGAAGAGAAAGATTATCATTTGTATATTTCAGTAAATTGCATAATGTCAAATTGTCCCGATCTTATCCCAAGAGAAAGATGCTGGAGAGAGTCAGAGTGGGACTTTTATCATAGCATCTAGTTTAAGAAAGAAAGATATGATTCATACTGAACAGAAAGGTTGGGGAAAGGTCATGCATTATGCATTTAATATGGAGGTTGCTAGCCCGCTGTGATGACGTTCATCACAAACGTTAATAAAACTATGCATGTACCTTGCCCAGTTGTGTGGAGTGAAATTCCTTCTAGAAATATTATTAGATATGATTGCATGCTGCAAGGTAAACTTCTGTAAAGGCTTTAGTTTGTACAAGGAAAGGCTTTACATTCCACAGCATGCAGAGTTCTGCTCATTGGTGAGGTTGTCATTGAAATTGCTATTTGATTTTTGTAGACTTATTTATTTTTCAGCCAAGATGGAGGTACTTGCACTTTCAGTAGAGGTTCTTTCTTTTTTTGCCCTAATGTAAACAAATAAGTGGAAATACTTTCTGTGCAGTTGTTTTAAAACTAACAGGTATGTTAGTGCAACTGACTGCATGAGAGACATCTTTTACTTAGCTAAAACAACAGCTGGATTAGATGGGAAAATTTTATGGAAGTAAAGATCTAGAGAAAATTCAATTTGTTTCCTCTTGGTCTGATATTCTTGTTCATTTTTTCATTTCCTGAAGAATGACTAGATTTTCTTGGTAGCACTAGTTTAGCACTGTAATATAACCAGTAAAATTTCCCGTTTCTCCATTTTTCTAATTCACTAATCAGTGACAATAAAATGCTATGATTACACTATTCTCATATTTTCTCTAAAGAAAATAATTGCCAGAGGACTGAACTGGGTTTCTAGATGAAACTGGATGAACTGGGTGTCATTTTTCTATGATGGCAAATACAAATTATAGTGTACCTCAAGTTTTTCTTTTCCTCACTAAAACTTGGATGTACTTTTGAGTCAGGCAGAACTGAACTGAACTATTTCTGTTTCTCAAAGTCAGGTTTTTTTGTCTACTTACTAAACAAAGCAAAGAACATGCTGGACTTTCTTCTGCTTCACTGTCTGGGGAGCAAAGTACAGTGCAGATATAGCCAGCCAGGCACTCCAGTTTGTCTAATTTTCACAACTCATTGCAACAGAGCCAGCAGTGATGATCACCTTATTCAGAACTAGCATGGGTACCAAATCAAAACAGCAGTGACACCTTGGATTTCCGTATCTTCTAGCTCTCCATCCCCCTGCAGAACTCTGAACTCCCAATGTTAGAGGGATAAGGATAAACTTATTAAAGAAAAGGGATAGCTGAAGGACTGGAAAGCAATTTTTTGCTCAACTTGCACTCCCACTTGCAGATGCAACATGTCTGCAAATAGTTCTTTCAACTAAGAATAGCTTTAGCTTTATAAGCCTGGAGTGTCTCATGCTAAACCCAGCATGAAATACACAGAACAGTACTCTGTCCTAACAAGACATGAACCTGTAAAGCACCTTGGCATGCTTGTGGATCTAAAACAAGCTTCAGTCATCATAATCGCTCATAAGGCCAAAATTAGTATTCATCTTTCTAATATTTGTGTATTTATATATAAATCTTGTGTGAGTTTATGTGTGTATATCTGTGTTCTGAGAAAATACTATAATGACAGTAAATCTGCTCTCTCAGGTGGGATAATCTTAGGGATTTTTAAAAATTTCCATCTTGTGTCTTGTAATTATTGTCAAACAATTGAGGAGCCAGTAGTTCCCAAAGGTGGGGATTGTGAGCATCTGACAGCAATCACTTCCATTTTTACTAAAAGATTAACAAAGAATTCCTTCCAGAGTCTGGAGCTGGCATTGCACCTTGGCAAATATTAAATCACAGAAAAGTTAATGTGCAATATCCATTTTCAGTGTCAAATGTTTTCCACATATTTTTTGCTTTATTCAAAGCATTATTATTTCAGTATGTAGGGGATTAAATTACTGCATTAATTCTTTTCTTAATTTGTATATATTTGATATAGTATCTATTTTTAATTATCAGAAGTCTTATTTAATTTTGACTTCAATAAAAATTACATATGGAATTGTACACATACTCATCTCTTCTACAAGTGAGAAGATGCAATATTCTGTTAGCTGGAAGTAGTCAATTAAAATGTTCAGTGCATAAACACAAAAATGTTTTCCCTTATCAAAGATAATACAGAAGAAGAATAGTCTTGTGGTTAAAATGTTCAGTGCGTAAATACAGAACTCTGCTTCTCAACAAACAGAGAAAACTCATGATTAAACAAAGGGAGGTAAGCCATCACAACTGCATTCCTGGCTCTGCTAGAAACTTCTGATATGGCTTGTGGCATGTTATGTGCAGATTTTCAAGCAGAGGTGATACAGGTGCCATGCTGGCAATGTGAGTGCTATTATTTTCTAGAAAGAGCAGAGTTTGAAGATATTTTCAACACTGCTCTGCTGGATTTCTGAGCATTCACTGCTATATTGTTGCACTGGTGTTCCCTATATGACAGTTTAGGTGCCCTGTCGATAGATGTTCATGTTCCTCCACATCGCTTAGGACCTCAGAGTGCTGAGGGAGCTGGACTTGGACTTTGTGGTCCTTGAGATAAAAAAGCAGTTCTATCAATAATTGCTGAGTTAATGGCTTCATACAACAGTAATTTGTTATTGCCTAACTGCAATAACCTTGCTTTTCCCCCTTGTTCCCCAAGGAGACCTCGCCTTCCACACACATGTCCACACAGCTGCCTCTTGAGTCCCAAGGCACCTGTGAGGTATTTCAGTACTCTCCCTTTTCCCTGGTGAGAGGCAGCATGGGCCGCTCCTGGATCCCACATCTGCAGGGCAGGAGGAGACACGTGACAATAACAGCTGAGCCCAGTTGTCTGCATCCCGCCTGCTCCTGATGGTCCCAGAACTTGGAGGCATTTCAAATCTTCTAGAGTCACTGGTGCAGTACAGAGCCAGCCAGCCAGCCAGAGAGACACAGGGTATCCTTTTTTCCCAGTGGACAGTTTGCACTTATTTTACTTGAAGTGTTAGTTGTTTGCAATGAGTTGTATAGACCTTCCAAGTATGAGCACAGGAACCTTCAGGACTTAACTCCCTCTCACCGTGGTTCTCATTCATGTGAAGCAAGAATAAATAAACAATAAAAGATTAAACAAAGGACTTAGATGCCCTTCTCTTTATTAAAGATAGAATTTAAGTAGTGCATAAGCAATGAAGTGATCAAATATTCAAAGTGGGGTTTTTTTCTCATGTAGAAGCTAGCTTTAACTTTTTAGAAAAACGTACCTCTAGGTGCAGGACTTCAGGCACCCAAATCCTTTACTGGATTTAGTGATAGATTCTAGCCACTAGCTCTTGCCTCTCCAGGGTGATACAGCAGTGTTGTACCTGGATTAGTCTCACCCCAAAGTTGCCAGTATGAAGTATCTGCAAGATGGAAAGAGACCTTGCACCAGGGTCTCCTCAGATGCACATGCTGCTTTAAGTACAATGAATACAAAGACAATAGAATTGTGTATTTCAGTTACTTCTTTAAAACTAGTTTTATGCTAATTGGTCACCATTGTACATGAATAATGCTTGGCAGGAACAAAACTGTTCAAGAATTTACATTGAATTCAAAGACTGATTTTTCTGAAAGAAAAAAAAGCTTTTCTTTATATTTTTTTCAGACCTGCTGAAAGATGTTATCTTTTTCAAAGCAGCCTGTTTCAGCTACTTCTTTTGGAACAGCATTTGGCATCTCAAAGTTGACCTTAAAATAAAAATAAAAAAAATAAAAAATAAAAAAAAAAAAAGGAAAAAAGAGACAAAGGACTTCAAAACTGAATAACATGTCAAAATATTGAATTTTAGACCAGATGACATTTTTTAGCAAATCCCAAATTACCCTTTTATTTCCCCAAAGGAAATCTGGTTTGGTTTGTTCAAACTAATTGGTTTCTCCTTCTGTTTTTTTCCAGTTTCATGAAACTAAATAATTACTTTTTTTCAACTTTATTGTGGGCCTTTTTGACAAGAGAGAAAGGGATTTTCAAAATTTGCTTTGATAGGAAATAAAGATCTGCATCTGGTGTGCTTCCACATTGATTTCTCTGCCTTAAGATAAACAAAAGCTTTTAAACTTGCTAATTTACAATTGTAAAAGTCTTCCTGTCTATTGCTGCCATTTATCTAGGATAAAGCTAATTATTTTTTTTTATATTGATCAAGTATAGGATGGAAATTAAACACTTGCTTTTTAAACACGTTCATCCTTCTATGCCTTCCCATGATAATAATTGAAATTACTCCAGGAAATGCTGCATGTTTGCACTGGCAGATTAAGATATGCTGAACACACTTTTTTCCTAATCTCTGAGTGTGCTTTCCAATAAAGCCAAAGATTTGCCAATTCTTATAATCTCACTGTGCACAGACAGAAACATTGCACAAGAACAGTGCTGGAGATATTTTGTCTAGGAGAACAGTTTCCATTCTACATGCATAGTGGTTTATCCCTAAATCAATGTTTTTCATATATATATATATATATGTGTGTGTGTGTGTGTGTGTATTTATATAATATACTCTGTCCTATAAACTGTACCTCATGGTTTATCCATGCATTAATATCCCACTTACATGGCATTGCCTGATCCATGCTGCTGAAAATTAACTTTGAAAACATTTTGGAAAAGATGCTTGGAGTTCCTGACTGGAAAATCATCTCTGTTAGCTACATTTCAACTAATATGTAAATGTACTCCAAGGTTATCGCTCTGATCACTGCAGATCGTCCTGAGTTCAATCGCACAGCACCTACAGGATGAACAAGGGATCAGACCCAGCCACCATGGGTTTAGAAAGGGCAGGTCCTGTCTGACCAATCTGACCTCCTTTTATGACCAGGTGACCCATGTGGTGGATGAGGGTAAGGCTGTGGATGCGTCTATCTGGACTTCAGCAAAGCCTTTGACACTGTCTCCCATGTAATACTCCTGGAAAAGCTGGTAGCCCATGGCTTGGACAAGTGTACTGTCTGCTGGGTTAAGAGCTGGCTGGAGGGCCAGGCCCAGAGAGTGCTGGTGAACGGGGCTGCATCCAGCTGGCGGCCGGTCACCAGTGGTGTCCCCAGGGGTCAATCTTGGGTCCAGTCCTGTTTAATATCTTTACTGATGATTTAGATGAGGGGATTGAATCTATCATTAGCGAATTTGCAGACAACACAAAATTGGAAGGGAATGCCAATCTGCTGGAGGGCAGGAGGGCTCTGCAGAGGGGCCTGGACAGGCAGGATAGATGGGCTGAATCCCGTTGTATGGGGTTCAACAAGACCAAGTGCCGGGTCCTGCACTTTGGCCACAACAATCCCCTGCAGCGCTACAAGCTGGGGACAGAATGGCTGGAGAGCAGCCAGGCAGAAAGGGACCTGGGGGTACTAATTGACAGGAAGCTCAACATGAGCCAGCAGTGTGCCCAGGTGGCCAAGAAGGCCAATGGTATCCTGTCCTGTATTAGGCATAGTGTGGCCAGCAGGACCAGGGCAGTGATCCTTCCCCTGTACTCTGAGTTGGTGAGGCCACACCTGGAGTATTGTGTTCAGTCCTGGGCCCCTCAGTTCAGGAAAGATATTGAGGTGCTGGAGCAGGTTCAGAGAAGAGCAATGAGGCTGGTGAAGGGTCTCAAGAACAAGTGCCATGAGGAGAGGCTGAGGGAGCTGAGGTTGTTTAGTCTGGAGAAGAGGAGGCTCAGGGCTGACCTCATCACTCTCTGTAACTACCTGAAGGGAGGTTATAGCCAGGTGGGGGGTTGGTCTCTTCTCCCAGGCAGTCAGCAATAGGACAAGAGGGCACGGGCTTAAGCTCTGCCAGGGGAGGTTTAGATTAGATATCAGGAAGAAATGTTTTACAGGGAGAGTGATCAGGCATTGGAAGGGCCTACCTAGAGAGGCGGTGGATTCACCGTCTCTGGAGGTTTTTAAGATGAAACTGGACTTGGCACTTAGTGCCATGATCTGGTAATCACAGTGGTGTCAGATCAAGGGCTGGACTTGATGATCTCAGAGGTCTCTTCCAACCCAGCTGATTCTATGATTCTATGATTAATTGGAAACATGGAACTTCTCTTACATTAAAGCAAACTATTATATACTTGTTCCCTTCCTATCTCCAAGGCCCAAATAGTCTATCACCTGTCATAGAAATTTACAAAGATTTTGTGAGTTCTCCTAAAGCTATAACCAATTATTGCAAAGAGTTTGCCATGCACAACAAATATCATATTTTGGTCACAAAAGGGTGTCTTCAGCTGATAAAACTATAAGAAATTCCTTGCTAACACTGGAACTGACACTTTGTCAGCTTGATGAATCAAAACGTCAGGTCTAGCAAAATGTGGATTTAGTTATTTTTTCATACAGTCCTATGGATTCTTTCACAATATTGAGATATTGAACAAAATGTACTGTTAAAATTAATTCTATTAATAAAGATGCAGTAAATCCCATGGAGTACACAGTGTTCCTCGTACAATGTTAATATATAAATACCAGCAACTGAGCTGTGCTCAGTGAGGAGGCTCTTTGAAGCATGAGCTGGATGAAGGAGGCATTTTTTTCAGCAAGTTGCTACATTTTATGTAACACTTCCTTTGGTATTAATTTGCTTTTTTTCCTTATCAGGGTATTTCAATGTCTTTAGTGTATTTCAAATCTCAGAACTACAGAAAAACTATGAATTTTGTTTGATACACTGGTATATTTTTGGAGAAAAACACAAACTTCCTGATTCAAGTGTGAGGCTGAATAAAAGAGGCAGAGGTCCTTGTGTTAAAGGCGCTGTTATCCTGGTACTTCACACAGGTTATCATTCCCTAGAGCATGGGCTATTGTTTTCTATCCTGTCAGATATAGCTGCTGCTTTTTTTTTCTTTTTTTTTTTAAGAGTAAAGTATTCTTAAATAGAAAGGTGAATTCTCTTAGAGAACCTGTCTGCAGTCAATGTCTTAAATCTCTTTTTTGTCTCTGCATTCTCACCATTGCTAGTGATCAAAGGTCACTAAAACTAAAACTGAACGGTGCTATACTTGTGACATAATTCTTCTAACTGACACATGAAACTGAATGCAGAGGTTGAAGGAAGTGTCTGTGAAGCATGACACCCCAAGATGTCCAGCTGTTTACAAGCACTCTGCGACATAACAGGTAGGTACTAGATCCTCCAGGTCTTCCTATTTGTAAAAGAAGGACATTTTCTATAACTCAGAGGCTTCTCAAAGTACCTTTTTGATAAATGGAATGTGCCTAGTTTTTGTTGTTTTTTTTTTTTTTCTCAGAGGCCAGGAGATTTTATTACTGTATTCATGACATTATAGTGAAGCTATCTTGTTTGAGGTGACCCAGTAACTTCATTTTGGGCTGCTTACTGGCCAACGACTAACTAGGTTCTTCAGGATCCTGCAAGGGGTTTTTACCTGTTTATAACTTAGACATTAGGTTTCACTCCATCAATGATATAATTTTCAAGGAAGAATGTCACAGATGATCAGAAAGTAGTGGGCTCTACTCTATGTCTTGACAATAGCTTAAGGAGTATTGATGGATAAATATAAAAACCCCACCATTATTCACTGGTACAAGAAATTTTAACATTCAGAAGTGAAATACTGAATACCCTGGAGATAGGCACAAACATGTGAAACAGCATATCCTGTAAGTAAACAGGCTCTTTGACTGGAAAACTGAGAGTAGAAACTGACAAGAAGAGTTTTTAGTTTATCAGCCCTTGCTGTGTTGTTTTCCAGGTAATGGCATACTCCCAAAGTGGCCAGGAATGGACATGGCCATGTCATCCCAGGATGATGAACTCTCCAGACCTTATGTTGGAAAAGGAACACAGACCTGAGAGTTCAGAAGCAAGGAGCAGGATGCACATAAAGAGTCAGTTACTCTATGTTAGACGAAAACAAGCAATACCAGGTGACAAACTGACACAGAAAAAGAGCATAACTGCAAGGAACAAAAGATTTGGGATCACTTCCCTTTTCCTCAGCTTTGAGGGGCTGGAACATTGACTTTAAAAAAAATTAAAAATGTGAGTCAGATTGTCTTGTCTTTCTGTGCTTGTGATATAGTTGGATTATCTCCAGTAAGTGATGAATATCTGGCTTATGTTAGGATAGGTGACTAGAAAACTTCTATGTCAGCATCTTCTGAACCAAGGAGACCTTTCCACATGTAATATACCTTGCTTTGTTTATTTCCTAATTCTGTCAAGATTAGACTAAGGAAATGGTTTGTGTACAAGGTCATGTAGTAACACTTCAGTGACTGGCTACAGAGAAAGAAATGAAAAGCTTAGTTTAAACCTTGGATTCTGTCACATGATAATTAAAAAAGAGAAACAGCAAATCACAGTTACGTAGCAGCTGATGAAAGTATGAGAAAACATGACATGGAGCTGACTTTGTTGTCAGTAAGAGATTACAAAACAGCACTAAAATAGGTTGTTTAACCTTTCCTACATTATTAATCAGATATTTGTAATATTCTAGAAATGTATCATAATTATATTTATGTAAAACATTGCTGAAACAATTTCAAATTTAAACTTTAAAACTTTCCTTCCCCTTCCTTCACTTCCCTTCCCCTTCCCCTTTGGCAAAGCAGGTGTAGGTTTAAGAAAAAAGGCTAAATGAGCAACTGAAGCGAAGAGATCAATACTAAGGAATTCAATTAAATTTCCCTCACAGGGGGTTTGCTCCAAATCTCATTGAACTCAACAGAAAGATTCCCACTGACTTCAGTGAGGTTTTGATGAGACCCAGGAGACACAGCCAGAGAGGGCCCCATCAGTATTTTGCTGACTTAGAGCCCTTCCTCTGAGTTACCTTTTTTTCTTTTTTTTCTTTCCAAGAGAACCCATATTTTTTTCTGTTCTCAGACTTGCACTTTGGGTCTGCAGAAGGTCTCTGTGCCCTGAACCTCTTCTAGTGATAAAAACCTCCTCAAATCTTCCCAGTAGTGCTGGATAAAGAGCAAAAAAAAAAATATTTCTTAATCACCTTCCCTCTTTTACATGCATCCTGCTCTGTTCTAGCCCCAAACAAAATTCCCATGTTTATGCAAAATATTAGCTGGCTTTATTTTTATTAAGGGCATGCTTTATTAATCTTAATAAATCAGTTTGTCACTTGCTTTCTGACTGCGTCTCAAGTAAAACGGGGATTGACTGTGCGGTAACACTGTTTATGTCATGCCTGAATAGTTTAAGGTGAGGCTTTGAGTAGTTTTATTGCTTTTGTTTATATAGGTAAACCCAATCTGTGCATTTGAAATGATTGATGAAGTGCAGTCCCACTTGGAGTGTTTGTCATCATTCATGTGCTGAAGTGACATTTCTTTATGTATTTTGGCATAAACATATGCAACTACTGGCAAAGCATTTGACCCTGGAGTCTGATTATTTGTCATTCTAATCTTTTTTTTTCCTACCCCAAAGTCAGGCAAGTTACTGTATATTCTATCTGAATTCATGCTGCTAATTATTCAAGAGACAGTAAAACAGTCCTGTGGCTGGAACTGTATAAGTTGCTGAATGTGCATTCTTCTTTTCACAAGTTGGGTACTCTGCTGCAATATAAATAAAGTTGGGATGTGTGTAAATGTCAAGAGGAACAGCCATATCTAGCTACAGTATATTTTCAGTAAAATCTGAAGCCTATGCCTTTTCAATAGAATAAGGGAAAATACTTTGCACAGGATTTAGCAAATCAAACGTGAGCATAAATTAAGTAAAATACACTAAATATATCTTGGGATATAATTTTCCAATAACACAGTTACAATGAAAAGCAAGTAACCAATAACTCACATTATGTGAACAGAGATAAATGGATGGTGCCTTAACCTCCACGCTCAGGGTTCAGACTGTGCGCTGTCTTGTTGGAAAAGAGCTGATTATTTATTGGGGAAAATGTCAAAAAAAAATTAAACTGTAAAGTAATTTTCTTTGGAAAGCAATCACATGTCATTTGTAAAATTTATCAACTTTTTTTGAAGAGTCATAAAAATGTTATACCTCCTCAAAACTTACTTGTCCAAATAAGAGTTCTGAATACAGCCTATGCATCTACAATAACTGAGATAGATTTGGATATTTAGACATAGAATGCAAGCTATAATTATGATTACCAGAAAATCAATCTCAATCCTTATATCAAAGAATATGTATCTTGGAATTACATATTTAAATGGCTTTTATTATAAACTTAGAGAACACTTTCAAAATTTGCACCAACATGATATGATTTTTTTTTCCTAAATTAATATAGCTATTAATTCTGCTGGGTTTGCCCCAAATTTCGATGCATTTTTATGCAAAGAAGCATCATACAAATTCTTCAGAAATACAGTGTACTAATGAAAGTTTAAGTCTTGGTTTCAAAAATTCACCTAGAAGGACAAAAGACAAATGGAAGTTAGTCAGGACACCCAGTTGCACATGAGATGACACAAGGTGAGTAGCTGAGTCTATGTCTCAGGGATGGTTAATTCTAGAGTTGTTGAGGAGCTCTCCAATTTCCACTAAAAGAATTGGTGAAGGGTCACTTCATTTGCCTGCGTGAAAACATTTCAGTTTCTTTGAGATCTTCCTTGGTCTCTGCCTGTGAGGGAGCTGTAGTACTTCTATGTAAAAAGATAGTAAAAAGGTATTCAGATTTACTCCCGAAACAAGTTCCGTGCTCATACAGGGGAAATAAAACCCCTACCAAAATAAAGAACCTTACTTTGCTATTTATATTTCAATTCATATTAGGCCATGAATTCATATTCTACTAATATATATAGGGTAATAAAATGTCTGCTACAAATGTAAAATAGTGTATTTTATTGGTAGGAATACCTGTACACAAAAGCTCTGTATAAAAACATACTATTTAAGGTATTCTTTTCCTGATATTTTCCAGAAGTTTCTGAAAGACATGGAAGCTATGTATTTAGAGCTACATCCATTCTCCATGCTCTGAGACTAATAACCATGGCCATTTGCATTTTCCTTCCCTTCTCCTCTTTGCTTTTATCTATATAAAGATAGCTTTATATAGTTTTTTCCCTATTACACTTGTCAAGGACTTTGATTTCTTCATAGTTGTTCTATTAAAATTTTACTACATTTCACTCACTGTGTTAAATAGGATCTATTCTGGGTATTTTTCGAGTATCCAAAAAAAAAACAGACAAAGGTTGCCATCATGTTCACAGAAATACTTTTTTTCTCCTTCTTCCCCTCAAAATAACCCTGGCATAAAAAGGGAGAAAAGATGAGAAATGGTTTGGATTTTTTTCATGGGGAATACTTGCCCTTTCAATGATGATACATTTCTTTGTACTTTTTGTTATAGGAAATGACATATGGTTGGAAAAATCTTTGAGAAATGCTTCTCATTATCAAATCATTGTATGCAGTAAATGTATCATGGCACTGCTAAAACCCATGGTACAAACTAAACTGCTTCTATGCAGGAAGATTGGCAAACAATATACTGCAGGTGCACTGTGTCTTACCTCTGTTTTATTTTTTTTCGTGAATAGAGATCATATAAATGATGCATCAAAATATTTGTGGGCTGAGGAGGAAATAGGAGGTTGCTTGTCTCTATTTCTGTCTGGCTTTTTTCTCAAGTTTGACTCCTTATGGGATGTCGCTGTTTTGGAATATGTGATAATATGTTGCATTAGATATGCAACAAGTCATGTGTAAAGCAAATACAGTAGCACTTTAAGTGAATGTCTCTTTTGATAAAGGAATATATTCCAATTACATTAATCCATTAATGGTTCATTTCCTCACATAATTGGCTACTTATGTGCATTTTTATTTGCACCCACCAAATACATAGCCTAGAGTTACCAGGAGCTATGTTAAGGCTAATGATTTCATCCTAGACTAGCATTTACAAGCTAAGACCAGTTAAAACAACATAACTTCAATGAACAGACTTGCCAAACAATAAATTTTGCTCATTGATTGATTTCCTGCCTTCCAGTTACAGCTTATAGATAATTGTACTTTTCAATTCCTTTTAAGAACAGTATGTAAAGAAATGGCAGTGTCTCATTTGAGTACTGCATTAAAAGCACAGCCCTAAATTATAATTTGTCATTGACACTTTCTGATGGTAAATAAATTTTTAATCTAATAATAATAACTGGTTTTAAATTTTGTACCTGGTGCTAGGAAAAATTAATTTTTTTCAATTAAATATCACATTTATTCAAATTTTTTTCCATTTTCCATTCCATTTTTTATTTGAGAAAAAAAGCTCTCATGCTCTCTGTTGCACCAATATATGGTCTAGCATATTAGAAATAAACTACAGATGTCACCTTTCAGAAATAGTGAGTTCAGAAAGTTTGAGCTAAGGCTCCAAGTTTCTGTAGTCTTCAAAATTTGGTTCATATGTGACTATCAGTTGCTGATTACAACACATAAATACATTGATAATTGTTGATTGATTATCCTTTGAGGGAAACTTGATTATTCAAAAAACATCTGAATAAATAAAGGGAGGGAAAAAATTTCTCTTATTTTGCAATGCAAGGATCCAAATATTGCCTCCTCTTCTCTCTTCCACTTTTTTCTCCATCTCATTAACACATTTATTTTAGTTTATTTTTCATCCTTTTGTCAGATTTCTCAAGTGTCCCAAATATTGATCAAATCTCCTGAAATTTTGGCGGTGTCCTTCTCCTGAAGCTCCATGACTGCCTAAGTGTTGGAATCCCAGAAATGCTATGCTCCATCTTATAAAAGGGCAACAAAAAAGACCAAGGTGTGCTCCTCTTTCTCACCTTGAATGTGAAATTGAACCTTTGCTGTTAAAAATTAAATTCTTCATTTATAAAATGCATGTTTTCTGCAGAAAATACTATTTGGCTTTTGTTCATTTGCTTGTTTACGAAAAGAAAATGACCCAAACTTCAGAGTATTTCAGGTCTTGGTGAACTTCAGGGAAAAAGTTAAAGCAAGTATTGTGACTCACACTGTGGGGGCCTTCCAGTCAGGCAATCAGAGTCACTCCCTCTGGCTTTAGATATCTGTGGAACACCAAGTGCTCCAGTGCAGAGTAGCTTCTTCTAGGAGTTCGGCTTCAGTGGCTGCTTCTCTTCTCAGGCACCAACTTATTCTGAAGAAGGAAAGGTCTATCAAGTCATGCTTTCCGCTGTGAAACAGAGAATAGAGATGCAACATTTGATCTCAAAATTTCTGCTTCCCCAGAAAAAATGGAGCTGCTGATGACAATTGAATCTCCCTTCCTGAATACAGAATGTTTTTCTTGCACAGTTACATGAACCTAATAACCATATGAATCAGGGTTCTTGAAAGTAAAGCAGTACATTCTACTGAAGTGTCTGAGGAGATGTTGAGGTTAAGAATATGTTTGAATTTCTGGATGGATGATAAGGTTGTTTTTGTTTCAAAGTTTAACTGGGAACATGAAGAAGCTGTGAAATACTAAGCAAAGTATACTCAGAGAAGGAACTGAAGTTTGCAAAGGGAAGGGAAAATCACTTACATGGAAGACCTTATGTGTCAAGTACTCCTGGATTTACACATACACGAGTAAGTCTATGCAGATTTATAACAAGGGTTCTATGAGTGCAGCAATTGCACTGGTATATTTGGAATTGAAGTTTCGGTATGTTCATGATCTGAGGGCATAGTTCTGATACGTCATTACCTTAAACCTGGCCAAAAAACCTACACTCTGGGAAGAAAAGAGCCTGAAAGATGGAAACAGCTGGGAGTACAGGTAAAGAATGCCAAATTAATGTATAGCCCTTGGCTTCATAGAGACTTACAGTGATTCTTGGATAATGAGAAGAAATTTCATTCAAAAATGAATTAAATATATCCTTTGGCCTGAAGTTCTTCCAACTAATCCTGTGACTGCTTGAGACATTGCTATTTCATGCTTTGGATTTTTCCCTCATTGTTAATATGGAGCTACACATTGTTATTCTGGATTCTTAGCTTCTTTGGTGCATTTACTCTTCCCTTTCTAATTCCCTGACCAGAGGGAATCCCTCTCCCTGAAAATTTTATTGGATTACCATAAAACACAGTCTCTCTCCAGCGTAAGTCTTCACAAGAATATAGAATGTTTTCAGACAAAACAATAGGAGCATTTAAGGTTCAGTCTACAAACTTTCCAACCAACAGGTTGCCCAAGCATTAATGTTATTAAAGTGCTTAAGTAATTTGCAGCTCATATTGCCTCAATTCTCACCTGCAGAGATTCTCAAAAGTATATCCCTATGAACAGGTGTTGTTTCAATATAAAACTGCAGAGGGAAGAGAATCACTTTGCTGACAGGGTCTTGCAGAGTGTAAGGAACCCAGAAGCTGCTGACCTTTACTAAAGTGTGTTCACTTTTGTGTTGTTGCTGAGATAACAGCTACTGATACACTGACAGGAGCATTTATCATTCAGCCTTCACAAAAGAGTGTGGAAATTCACCTTTGATAGCTCTTTCTGAAATGACAGGTGAGAAATTGTGCAGAGATGCTTTTCAGGACTTGTTAACCCAAGAATGAATAAAAACGATTGGTGCTATGTCCACATTTGAGAACACAAGATCCCCAAAACTGCTTTGCATTAATTGCCACAAGCAAAAATATTGAAAGCCATTATCTTACTTGGATGACAAACACCTGGAGAAGATTGAGATACTGGAGATAGCTTCAGGTGGTTACACAGAGCAACTGCAACAGAAAATGTTGAGTCACCACTTCTGCTGAGACATGCCAGGAAGATCATGATTATTATTTTTCGGACAAACATATATTTGGACTGTTTGACAGCACTTGTCTGGAGTAAGAAATTGTGTTTTCCTTCTTTGAAAACCAGGTACTGCTCTGGATTTCACAGTGACACAGAAGTAAGGAACAGATTGGGCAAAGATAGACAGATGTGGGCAGAGGGAAGTGCTTCCAAATGCTGCGGTATAGGCAAGGACTGAGACAGGCTTGGACTTACCACAGCCCTAGTTTAGCACTTGGACACAACAAACCAGATTCAAATTTGTTTCAGGTCACATGAGAAAGTAATCCTCTTTCCTCAGCCATGTGGTTATTAGGTGCATTCCTCTGGGCTTCCATCAAAAGCTTCAGACGTGAGCTTATCTTAACGTAGACGGTGAAACTTTCTGTTGTTTTAAAAATATTTGTGGAATGGTAAGCCTTCCCCCTGGAACTTCAAATCAGACACCTATATTGGAACACTTTATCCATTTTCCATATTAAACCAAGTACAAAACAAATAATCTCTTTCATTTACTTAAAGGTCTATGGTAGTGTTTGATATCATAAAAGATAAGAATAAACTTTGTATCTGTTCACTGATTGTATTCCTTGTGACCTCTCCCAAACTCTAATGTGAAAAGAGCCAAAGCCATCACATAGTGGCCAGTGGCTATGTCTCCATTTGCAAGAAATTTCATATATCTGGAGTAAATCAGTAAGACAAAGCAGGGGATGATGAGGTCTTCACACTTGTTTTATGCATTTCAGGTGTTCTGCTTCACTGAAGATTTAACCTTGCCCCCAGGACTGACCATCCCAACCGTGCATACCATTTAACGCAGCTCAGAGAAGCAGTCACTGGTGTTTCTGTAGTGACTGGCGCACATAGGAGTTCTCAAAAAAACCCACCAGTTCATTCATCAATATAATTCTGTGAAGCAAAGCAACCTTCAGTTAGCAGAGATATTCAAGGGTTTTATTTCGAAAATAGATTTCTGCTCAAATCAAAACATTAAGTCAGACACAACTTGCATGACTGTATGGGGAAGCTGAATATTTGAGAATGTGAGTGTGAGTCTTGAATTAAACATTAGCACTGAACACAGTTCAAAACTTCCTGAATTTGAAAGTGTACATAAGGAATTAGAACGTATTTTTAAGACTTTAGAGAAGCAACAAAATGCTTCAGCACACGCCATACAACGTGTGTGTTGGAGATTAATAAAATATTTGACAAGTGCCAAAGACAAGTAATGAAAATAATTTTTTCTATTTATTTTATATTGAAAAATTACAGTATTAATAAAGGGTTTGGGGTTTATTTCCATTTTCTGACAGATGGTAAGAGGGTGCTGAATTTTCATAACATTTTCGCCTGAGGTTGAGTAAGGCCGCTGTGTGTTTTGAGATCAGGTTCACTTTGATAACGCACCCGGAAGTTCAAATGTGAGTTTGGAACTCCAAAAACCCTCTCACTCCAAACCATACACTTTTCTTTTTTCCCCATCCAAACAAGTCCATGACTTTTACTTCTCGTTCAGCATTCCAAATTTAAAATACATTTTCAGACATCTTTAGAGAGATGGTGTAGTAGTGAATCTCTTAGTGGTCTTCTGTTTGATATCTGGAGAAGAGAAACCTGTCTGTCTTCTACTTTTTACCTGCTTTGAAGTAAGAATTTATTGGTGATTTCCAAAGTGAAATGAGGGGGGAGGGGAATGACAGAAGGGAATTTCTTGCAATGTGTTAGGAACTCTCAGTGGCTTTTTACAGTAAAAATGCAAAATGCCTTCTCTGTTCCCTAATAATTTTAAAGCACTCTTTCATTTTGACAGCTGCAAGTTGTTGAATTGAGTATCTTTTAAGTTTATCTCTTTTATTTCTTCTCTACAAATTATGTAAGTTCACAATCATTGTTATTAAAACAAATCCAAACAACCCTTAAGAACATATAGTTGTCATTCAATGTCACAATTGTTTTACTTGAAGGCCACCAAAAGGCCCCTTATTCACATCAGTTTTCTATATTCATAAGTGGTAACCTGCATGTTGTGAACACTAAGGCATTACTGACCCATTTCTCTAACAGAAGACACAGATGTAGGTTGTACAGCATTTGCTATAAATACTATTATAGCAGTATATTTTACTTGAGTTTAAACCAGAGACTCAAGAACTAGTGGTTTGCACTTTGTCTTTCTTCAAAAGCCTAGTAAACTTTGTATTGTCAGGTTTTTCCTGCCAGCTATTTCTTTAGCAGATGCTGAGAAGTAGTAAAAACTCTTATACTGCTTGTATTAGACATAGAAAAATCACATACTGAGATTCTACAAACTAAGAATCTTTATTTTGACACTATTTCATATTTTTCTGATATAAATCAGATACACCCTTTAGCTTAGGTCCATATGTTTCATTTGGATGTTTAAGAAGAAGTAAAAAACCCATAATATTTATTAACCCACAAATTTGCTGGAGGTTGAAGTTGCTCCTAATAAAACAAATGCAGAGTTTCCAAGAAACAGTGTTAAATTGCTGAAAGTTTCCACTAGAGTTGCAAGAAGGAAACAGGAACAGGAAAAAACTAATACCTTGATGTGCTTTTATCTGGCCCTAGAAATCTCATGAACTTCCCTATGTAGCCTTTAGCTTGATATGATTTGATTTTCAGATACTGTTCTTAACATGTCTACCTTAATTCAGCCATATGAAGGCTATTGCATTTAAGACAAAGGTGCCTTCTAGAACAGCACTAAAACATCCAAGTGTTTAAAAAAAATTTTGTTTAAATTCTCCATTGCCAAAAGAATCCAACCTGCTCACCTACACACAATGCTCCCTCACAAATCCTTTAGAGGATATGAATGTAGCTTAAGCAGTACCTTAGTGTATGAAATCAGCTTTATTCAGAGTATGGGACTCCTGTAGTTTCCTTTGGTGATAAAATAGCAAAAAAATTGAACTGCTTAAGAGGCAGACTTCTGTGTTCCCAGCAGAAGGATGTGCAGTCTCTGTCTGTGGAAGTTTCCAAGACCTGACAGAATACAGCCCTGAGTAATGTAGTCTGTTCTTGGAGCTGATCCTGCTCAGAGTGAGATGTGAGACTAGGTCTTCTGAGGTACCTTCCAACCTGAATTATCCTACGAGTTAGCATCTACCATTCTTCTTTCTTTGTTTCTGATTATCTCAATTTCTTCTCTTTTTCTAAATGTCTGAATACTTCTCCTTTACTAGGGGAAAAAAGAAGGAATCAACCAAACTCACATCTTTCTAGCTCTTCTATTGTCACAGAAAAGTAACGCAGCATTAATTCACCTTGATTTAAAATGTTGTGGACACGCTATGTCACAGAGTTTGCTAAAGCCCCATGCCAGGGGAGCTGGACTGTGTGTTACCCCCAACCCAGTCAGTATGCCAAATCTCTCAAGGTTTCTTTCCACTTACTTTAAAAACTCCACCTGGTTTCATTCGCCTGATAGCTCCAAGTTACAAACTCTGTACCACCAAATTCAGCCCTCCTTGCTGCAGCAGAACCATCTTAGTCCAAGGTGGACATCCCTCCCGGATCACTCCAGCTGATACTGAGTAAAGCCAGGAGGGGAAAAGTGATAATCCTGTAGCACAAAGCATCAAGTTACCACTGATCACCTGCCTGGCAGGTACTGTCACTGTTATGTGAAAACTGCCTGCGTGAAGAAGGTTCTTACCTCACAGCTCAGAAAACACAACCAGAAAGGTTTGGGGAACTTTTAAGTAATACTCATTTTTTAAACCATGACTCTAATCCTTAGTAAATAACATCTTCTGCATCCTTGTCTTTTTTTAATTAAATATTCTATTTCATAATAGCAATAAAAGACTCCAGCACATTGCATTTCTATAGGCATCATAGTTTTTCATTGTATTTTAATTTTATACTTTCAAGAGCTGGTAGTCACTTGGCCTTCAGCTTCCTGTCTAATGACACCAACCAAGGCTTTTTTTAATGACAAAACACGCGGCTCTGTGGGTCAAATAAATGATAATTTAGAGAGTGACAAAATCACAGTGCTAAATACTGATTATGGCAGCATTATTGCCTTGAATTGAGGTAGTCTGGCTCTTTTGAGGAAGGTGTGTATATGTGCACATTGGTGCAGTGAGCCCTGAGACTTTCTGCAGTGTGTTGCTCTCCCAGGTTGTGTGGCCTGAAATTGAAACCCATCTATTGCTGGATTGTTTCAAAGGATTTTGAGATAAGTGAAAAGCTGTTGCTAGAGATGTTCATTTTGTTCTGCCCTTTGGAAATTTCTTGTGATGTTATTCTTGTTCAAATACCCTCTCTGGGCTATAGCTAATGGAGAAATAAAAGGAATTTTCCTTGGCTTTTTTGATTGGTCTTCCTCGTTTTCATTCACGAATACCTTTATGATTCTCCTGTATGCATTTTTCAAGGTTGTCTCTGCAATTATGACACATTATCAAGGCAATTCAAAATAATATATAGACTTCTTAGCATTTCTTCTCTACTGATGGCTTCCTTGTCCTTTCTGTTTCTTTTTCTTGCTTTTTTTTTTCCTTGCTTTTTTTTTTTTTCTTTCTTTTTTCCCTGATGATGAAACACAGTTAAAAGCAGGCTGTGCTTATTCAGTTTTGTTCATGTTCTCTGACTTAAAATCTCTGTATCATCCTTGATTTAATGAAGTAGAGGGTGCAAGGCTGTTTACGAATATTTCTTTTTACAGTACACATAAAGGAACAAATATCAAACCAGCAGAAACAGAATCTAAGGTACAGAAGTCTGGGTTTCTTTTTCTTCCCTCTTCTTATGAAAGAGAAGGAACCAGCTCAGCTGGGTATCAGTCATCATAAGAGTGGTTTGATTTCTGCAGGTGGCAGAGGTAAAAGGCTTGACTATGTAGGGCCTGAGGATTCAAAGGAAGAAATTGGTCAGAAGTTTTTTCACTTCATCAAATTCTAATGGGGAATGAGTAAAATTTACCAACTTATTTGGTATCTCATTCTTTCTCTCATTCTTTTGCCACCTAGAGTATTATCAGATAATAGGAAAACACTGATCAAAGTATACAGGGTGAAAAGCCGCCTGTTGAACACCTATGAACACCTATATGCTCTCTAGGGATGCATTTGACATGCAAATCCTGCCTCTTTATTTTTTATTTTTTTTAAATATAAGTTGAAGATGCCTTTATTGCTCATATATGAAACTAATGAAACTAGAGTTTAATTTAAGGTACCATTAATTATCTTCTCTAGAAGAAAAAGTCTTGACTTCCAAATAAGATCAAGAGAGGCAGAATTAAAATAGGACCTTAAAGGTAAGTGTTCTTATTCACATGAGGTACAATGTTACGGTTCTGGAATTCTGACGAAGATAGAGAATGTTTTCTAAAAATAATAAAATGGGAGGCATAGTACAGCAAAAACAATATAATTGTGAACTATCTATCCCAGAAGCTGAAAAGTAAGAATATCACTTGTGGTCTGGGAAACTAAGTGGAATGAAACTGTTTTTCTGATTATTATCTTTGGAAACATCTTAATGAAATTTAAAGAAATGTGCAAATGATTCTGCAAAAAATATACTGAATACAAAGGAAAAATATATGATGGATGTTATTTCTGCAATAAAGAGCACATGTCACTAAATGAGGTTGAATGATATGCCTTCTATCTCACATTTTATGATAGCATTGCAATTTTGATATTCAGTTTCAATTCACATCACAAAACACCTGATATATTTTTTTAATTAAGCATGATAAACCATTACCTAACGTTCAGATCGACTTCTCAAAATGTCTTCTCTCTTAAATGGAAATAATGAAACAGAAAGCTATGACAAACAGGAGGCAAGTGATTTTGAACCTTTTTAGAAAAATGTCTATTAAATAAACAAATTTTCAGATACTTGTTTCTTCTATAAAAAGAGGATATGGACAAATGTTGAAACCTGTGCAGTAATTGATAAGGAATATAATTGTTTAGCAAAATAAAAGGTTCAAACCTATTTTATTATTCACCTCTATTGTTAGACTTAGGCTTCTGAGGTGGAAGTGCAGCAGCTTAGAGTGACATTTACCACCTTAAGAATGAAAACCAGGACTTTTGCCCTTCTCTCTATATTAGCTCCTAGACGACCCTCAGAGTTGTATGTAACTCAACAAAATCTAGCATTATAAAATGGAATAGATATTCCGTTAGTCATGTGCTAGAATAGTGACAGACTCTGAAGCCCATGGTTCTTTGCCAACCATCAAAAGCTTTGTGGAATAATGTGAAAAGCAGAGAGAGACCTGAACATTGCATTTAGTGTAGATGCTTTCACTGCTTTATCATATCTTTCCCTGTAAAGAATTTGCTGTTACTGTTGTCTAGCCAACAATATTTTAACCAGGATCTGGAAAGGATGTGCCTGAACTCTTTTTGCTTAGAGTTATGTTTCATAAAATGTGGACTTTAATGTGTTGTGTCTTGTATGCATATAATTTTTTTTAATATTCATTTTCAGAATATCTCTGTATTTCATCATTTTGGGGTTTTTTTGTGTGTGTAATGTAAGGGTATCTTGTACTCTAACTGCTTATTTAGTAGTTAAAAGAAATTGTATTCTGTTTCTAAACACAGCATTTCTACACTGCCCATATTTCAGCGTGAAAGGTTAGAAATAGTTTCAGTCTAGGCATTAGCTTCTTCAAGTCTGTTGAAATATGTTTTTAGAAGTTGAAAAAGAAATTTAGTTACACCAAGATTTAGCAAATATTTTAAAATTGGTAAAGCGGCATTTTTTCTTATAGAGATCAGTGATCAACTTTGTTGTACTTATGGAAAGAAAAAATTAATCATCTTACTGAAACTATGTCATTACCTGTTTTCTACCCTTCTTGTAAACCTGGATTTATCTCCTAAAGGATATCTGATGGTTATCTCAACTGGAGAACAACTGGCTTTTCTTTTATCACCAGCTTTTCACCTGTTTCAAACTCTTGTATCTTCTTTCCTCATAAAATATTGGAATACCATATGTTAGGACACATTTCCTTGGTGCTGTTTTTTGGTTTTTTTTATTTTACTTTTCAGGACATTCTGAGTTACTCTTCATCTTTAATAGCATATTATATTCTTAATTTGTGCATGGAATTCCAATTAACTGGGAGCAGTGCACTAAGTGCAGTAGAGAAAATAAAACATCCTGATACAACACCAACTTTATAAATTATGTGAATGTTGACAAATATGAGATAAAATGTTAAGCTACAGCTAAAACTTTTGCTGATTATGGTGTAAATTTTCCTTATTTGTCTAGTAAATCAGTCTTTTAGATTTAAGTTATTTGCTTCTTGGATGTCCTGGCCAACCTCCCTGCCAGGAACTTCTTTTACTAGACCAGCTTGCTTAAAGTCCTATCCAACCTGGCCTTGAACATTTCAAAGGATGGAGTATCCAGAACTTTCTGTACAACCCATGTCATTGTCTCACCATGCTAATTGTAAAGTTTTTTTTCCATATGGCTAATCTAAACCTGTCTTCTTTCAGTTAAAACCAGGAAGGAAAAGGAGAGCAGGAAAAGTTAACTCCTGCCTTTTACCAAGAGTGCAGCAGCATGATTTGTTCTGCTTGGCATCAGGAAACAGGGACCTTAGCAATCTCCTCACTATGGCATGGGTTACTTTAAGATCTACATTTTCTTCATAGCCACTCTGCACGTAGATTTTGCTACTGTTTTAGGGGTGTGAAAATTCTTGAGGGAACCAGAACTAAAGAGAGTAGACCTTTACAACCTTCGTAATAGAGATTATACGTTGCACCTATTCTTAGTGGTGATAGATGGTAGTGTGCTTTTACTTCTTTCTGCATACTGTGCAAGAGTAAGGTCATACAGAGGTAAGCCATAATAAATAAAGGGATCTGTAATGGAAAACAGTTTTCTAAGTGAAACTTTAAAAAGGCATGAAATCCTGAACTATGGTCCCTGCTCTGCACAGATTTCTCTGTCCCTATGACCAAGGAATCTGCACCCTATTCATAAAACCAAGGGCACAGAATCCTAGAAACTTGCTTTTTTTGAAAACGCAAGGGAATTAAATACTTGGAGAGAATTGGGATAGTCTCACAGCAAATGGGAATGCTCAGTAAAATAGATCCCATGATTCAGATTTGTTTCTTATTGCTGCTGGATAAATTTGTTGTTAAAAAGTTGCTTAGCAGTATATATCATCCTATATTTGCCCTCTTTTCACCCAGGGTAACCTGACTGGAAAATATATCTGCTAAGCAGGCGCTGTGGCAACTCTGTTTTGCTAAATGTTATCTACCTGACCTAGGATACAAGTATTTAAGTAATTTGCATGGAAGTATGTAAATAGAGGGGTAAATTTTGCTTTCATACCCTTAACCTAGCAGATTACAAATACAGAAATACACTTGCAGTAGAAGAAAGCTGGATCATCATGCTATGACGCACTAGGAAATTACAAAGTCGTAGCAATGGAACCAGGGTTTGTCACCTGCTCAAATTTGATTCAACAGAAAAGGTAAAAGAGGAAAGTCTATACTAGAAAAAGCTGATGCCAGGGACTTTATCATATATATAAATAAATATGAGAGGCAAAAACTGGTACAATTTAATCATTGCTCTAAGCATACACAGAATGGTAATAATGACCAAAAACAACGAGAGTCAGAAAATTCTTTTGTGTCAACAGCCACAAATCCCAGAAAGCAAAGAAGCAACGAATATTAATGCAGCCATAATTTTTGGTAAGGTCTTAGACAGGAGACAGCTAGAAAATCTGGGCTTGCCATGCTTCAAGATGTAGCACAATCAGAAATAACACCAGTGGCTGACATTATCTTATGTATTTATTGAGGGTATTTTTAAGTTTACATAATGATGCTAGGCATTGGAAGGGCTGCTTGAAATCCACTTGCAGCTTAGTAACTAGGAAGCTTCAAAGCATCTGTAAATCTGTGTTATGCTGATATTGATTCTTAATACTTAAGTTTATTTAGGAAAGGACGATGTGAGGAAGTGAACCTGTAAGATATTTCTAAGGCAATTAGAACTGGTTGTTTCTCTGTGTAAAAGCTGCTGTATCACACCTGGAACTAGATAAAGCAGAACTGATGACTAAATAATATATACGGGTTAAATACATGTGAAAATACATAGCCACAGTATGCGGACTAGGCAGAACCCAAAAGCAGCCACTGAGCTTCTACAAAATCTAGAATCATCCAGCTGCAGATCCTCATTTTCATTACTCTAACACCCTTTGATAGTATACAGAATGGTTTACAGCTGTAGTTTCAGTGCAGTGCCAGGTACTCACACCTATTTTAGATTTGTATGACTGAAATGTGCATAACTATGAGCATGCATGTTGAATGTCAGGTCATAATTCCCTTCCTCAGTCTTTTTATTTGTATCATTGACAAATAGCATTTTCTTACATAATCCACAACCATTTTATAAACCTTAGCAAAATGCTGAAAAACCACCAAGAAGATGCAAATCGCCACAAATTTTAATCCTGCAATGAATGGAAGCGTGAAGTATGTAAAATTTGTAAAAATTTATAAATAAGTAAACATTCCTGAAATTAATATACATATGCAACTATACACAGAAGTTTAAAAACAGATTTGTTCTTCCCCCAAATTCTTTGTTCACTGGTAGTTCACCTATGCAAAACTGCCCCTCAGTGTGTTCTAAAAGTCAATGGCTGTAATAAGCAAGAATCAAATCAGTGCCGGAAAAAGTCTATCTTGTAATTATGCAGGAAAACTATAATAATGAAATCTGAATATTTTGCTACTTCTAAGATTTTTTTTAACCCAATAGTGCTGAAACTTTTTTTTTTAAATGAACACTTATTTTGATTTAACAGTGTAATTTCATTGACTACCAAAGAGCTATTTCTGATTTATACCATAGAGATCAAAATCAGACCCAGCTCCTCTATAATTTTCTTCCTAACATTTCTGTATGGACAAAAATCTAAGTAAGATTACAGGGTTTTATGCATGCATATTTGGCAGCCTTTTCGTATTTATTGATGTAGCAAATATTATTTGAATTTGGTGCCTTTTTCCTAAAGAGTCAAATAAGTTATTTGCTGTATGAGTAAGTATTTGATAGCAGATCAGACAAAGATATGGCATGAGGTATGAGTTTGCAGATGCAATAAAATTACTAAAAGGCCAATTTATCCCTCATGTAACATTGCTGAAGTCAATGAATTTGATCTTTATGTTGAAAATCCAATTTCACACTTAAATAGATTATTTATATCAGAATTGTTTGTTTTTGTTTAGTGCTAGTTCTTGTAAGAATACCCTGTAGGATGAGACCAAAACAGTCTCTTTTTTTTCAAATATATCATCCCCACTCAGGTCTAGGAAATTCCAATGTACTTGCACAGCACATATAATTAATAATCATTAGTCCAATTAGTGAAGATTATGGATCTAGATGGGATGTGGCACTTGAGCTAAGGAGAATTCAGAGAAATCAAAAAGCTGGACTGATATCAGGCACTGTGAGGAAATACAGTCCTTAAAATGGAAAAAACACAGGATCACCAAAACAGTGGGAGAGAATTTGACTAAGCTGAAGGCTAGAAGGAAAAGCCTCTTAGAAAAGAACTATGGCTATTCCATAACATAGAAGTACAATAAAAAAGGTTTGTGCATACAGTTCAGTAAGATTTAGGAAACTAGGATGTGCACATAAGTAGAAGGAGCAACAGCAATCCCAGAGGTACATTAATGAGCCAAAAGCACATGGGGAAATGAGTACTGGAAGACAGTGGTCAGTCCTTCTGTCTCCTGCACTTGGACTTCAAGGCACAGGGAAAGCTATGAGCAGCAGCAGGGCAGTGTTCCCAGGAAACCTTTTGGCGAGGATGATCGTCACAGTTCTTTCAAAGTAATTATCGTGGTCTTGTTGAGTCACAGTCCTGTTGACGTTCTGGTCCTCCTCTGGATCCAACAAGTGGTACCAGAAGTCCCAAAGGCCAAAGATTATATATGCTCAGGTTCAGGAGGGAAGGCCCAGTACCACCCCCAAGGCTGGGAGTTTCAAAATGGGTGATTTAACTCTGTGAGACATGGGATATTTTTTGAATCTTTGATGGTCTAGGTCATTTCAGCTGCCTATTACACCAGTCCCTAATGGCCCATTAGTAGACATGACCTCTTAGGCTGGTTGTGAAGGTGCTGATGCCTCCCCGGACGGCTCTTTAACACCCAGATTGTGGGCTGAGCCAGGTGAGCCCTGGGCAGATGTTGCAAATGATCCATTATTAATAGTTCACCAGAAATTACATAGAGGGTGTAGAATACACAGTTTTGGTTATACCCACATAGTGATAAACTGGTTCCAGCCCCTGTAACTAGAACAGGTGGTTATTAAACTATTATTTTTATCAGAACTTTTTTTGGCAATTCATGCTAATCATATTGATAAATGCAGACTAATCCATATGTTCGTTGATTTCTTTGAAGAACTGCAGTAGCACTGACTTTAAACTATAAAATTGGTATTGACTCTTCTTCATATTTAGCCACACTGAATCTCCTCTTTACTATGACTTAAAGCAATTTGCTGGCTTGGAGTCAAATAGTCTGTGCCATCAAGTGTCCCCCAAAACCTTTGTAATTTGTCTCCCACCAAGGAACTTTAAGCATAGTTTGAACACATGGCTTAATTCAAAGTTGATAATTTAAGAATTTCACATATGTGCTCATTTAAAAATTAGAATCAATACCTTTATTGCAAAATACAATATTCTTGAAGCCTTGTTTTCTGAGGTGGAACCCTTATTACTATTAACCATTTTCTATTTCCTTGCCTATATAGTTGTTGTTGTTCCCTCTGGAAACAGAAGCTTTTGTTTTATTTTGGGGCCCTATCTGGATTAATTTCAATCCTGACTATATCCAAATTAATTAATCATGTTGTACCCTCTTTTCCTACTCCCTTTTTACATGTATACACATGTAAATATTTGGTTTAATTTCCTAATTAGGCAAAAGTGCAAAGAATTTTGAAAAGTTTTAATTTATTCCTGTTCTTACTGACTCAGCTGGATTTTTCCAGGGAGTTCATTCTTCTGTTCTTCCTGGGGTGATTTTACCTACCCAATACCCCATTTTGGGTGATTGTTTCCATAACATGGTCTTGCATACTGCAATGCCAGGATTTATTCCTGTTGAGAGCAGACAGGACAGTGTAACCACATTTGATGTAAAGCATCCAGTTTGATATGTCTGCAAACTAGCCAGGTTTCTGATGACTTAAAATTCTGTGTGTCTAAAGCAATCTCTTAAGGTGGCATGGCAGCAAAACCACCATCTGCTTGAGAATACCAATCCACAAATATGATGTTAGAAGTCAAACAGGTGAGGCAGAAATCTGGCTTGGCTGAACAGGAATCTTCTCTTGGAAATAAGGCAAAAAAGCAAGGTGAATGCCCAGTGGAAGCAAAGTCAAGTGACATGGGAGGCATACAGAAATGCTGCTTGCACTGTAGGGAAAAACCTGTGTGGCCAAAGCTCATCTGGAGTTGAAGCTGCCAGAAACATGGGGGACAACAAGAAGAGCTTTTTCAAATATATTAGTCACAATAGGCAGTATAGAAATATCATCTGCCCCTTACAGGATGAGGACAGTCACCTCACACACAGGGACACAGACAAGGCAGAGGTGTTCAATGCCTTGTTTCTTTACCTCTGCCTTCAACACAGGTGATGAACCAAGGGGGTCTCAGTGCTCTGAGCTGGAGGACCATGACTGTCAGAATGATCAAATCCCCTTCAGTCCTGAAATCGTGTGGGATCTTCTGTTCCAGCTGAATCACTACAGTTCTACTGAGCTTGATGGGACTCATCTAAGAATCCTCAAAGAGATGGATGGTGTCATCATAAAACCTCTCTCATTGATTTTTGAGCTCTCTTAGGAATACAGAGAGGCCCCAGAGCTGACTGGAAGCTGGCAAACATTGTCCCACATTTCTAGAAGACCAGGAAGGAGGCCCCTGGAAACTACAGACCTGTCAGTCTCACTTCAGGGACTGGTAAAGTTATGGAGAACACTATTCTGGGAAGTATTGAAAAACACCTCAAAGACAATGCAGTCATTGGTCACAGCCAGCATGGCCTCATGAGAGGAAAGTCATGCTTATCCAACCTGATTTCCTCCCATGACAAGGTAACCCACACCGTGCTGATCAAGGGAAGCCAGCTCATGTAATCGTTTTGGATTTCAGTAAAGCTTTCAATGCTGTCTTGCACAGGATCCTTCTGGACAAACTGTCCAACACAGCTGGATAAACACATCATGTGGTGGGTGAGCAATTGGCTCACGGGTTGAGCACGGAGGGTCATAGTGAATGGGGTGACATCAGACCGGTGACCTGACGCTAGTGGGTTCCACAGGGCTCCATCCTAGGCCCTGTGCTCTTCAACATCTTCACAAATGACTTGGATGCAGGACTGGAAGGGATACTGAGCAAGTCTGCAGATGACACAAAAGTGGGAGGAGCTGTTGACTCCCTCAAAGGCAGGGAGGCCCTGCAGAGAGACCTCANAAAGGTGGTGAAAGGTCTTGAGGGGAAGCCGTATGAGGAGCAGCTGAGGGCACTTGGTCTGTTCAGCCTGGAGAAGAGGAGACTGAGTGGAGACCTCACTGCAGTTACAACTTCTTTGTGAGGGGAAGAGGAGGGGCAGACACTGATCTTTTCTCTGTGGTGATCAGTGACAGGACCTTGCCTGAAGTTGTGTCAGGGGAGGTTTAAGCTAAGTATTAGAAAATTATTCTTTACCCATAGGTGGGTTGGGCACTGGAACAGGCTCCCCAGGGAAGCAGTCAGAGCACCAAGCCTGACAGAGTTGAAGAGTTTGGACTCTCAGGCACATGGTGTGATTTTTGGGGATGGCCCTGTGTTGGGCTAAGGGTTGGACTTAATGATCCTTTTGGATTCTGTAATTCTGTGAAATATTCTGGTGTTCCCTTCATGCAGTTTCGATTGCTTTGAAATCTACGTAAGAACTGACGTCTTCTTGAAAATGGAACACCAAGAGATAGAAGCTATGACAAACATGTATAATTAGCAAGGAAATTAACTTAATGCTGAGAGGCAACAGGTGCCTAATTGAGCATCTCCTCATTTTTATATCTTTAGAGGGTTTTCCTTGCTAACTGACAGATGAGAGGTAATGATGATACTGATGAAAAAAACAGTTATGAAACCTGAGGAAATCCCATGAATAAGCAAGAAATGGCCAAAAGACTGGCAAGCCTGCTCTCAGAAGCAATCAGAGAAGGATCTAAGCTGACAAGCAACAAGAAAAGGAAAGAAAGGCACCATCTGGCTTTACCCTTCCCACAGAAAGGTCAGACTCCTTTGCTTTGGAAATACCCAGCCAGGGGCACAACAGCCCAAGGAGACCCCAGAGCGAGAGTTCTGCAAAGCGGAATGTCCAGGCAAGAAGTTTTCCAAGGTAAGGCATTTATTCTTCTTCATCTCCAATGTTTTAAGGCCAAATTTTGGTCCTAAAAGACCAAATTTGCCCTTGTAAGAGAAGAGTCTGTTGTCTCTAGTTCCCTGGCAGTGTAAGGAATAGAATGCCTTGTGCAGTCTCTCAGTTTTTTCTACCAATTCATTCTCCATGCATCCCTAACCTGTGAAAAACACAAGCACTCATGTAGGTAAAGGCTTCTTCATTGCAGGAAAAGTACAGCAATGTTACTAGTAAGGATGTACGTCATTTTAGTTTTGAAACAACGTGGAAATTTCAAGCAATTCAAAACATTTATAATCATTGCACTTCTTAAACACCCCAAGTTTTGCACTCCTTGCAGAGTACCCTTATTTGGCGTGTAATGATTTCAGAGCTGTTAAATCTTTACATTATCCCAACAACATGTCAATTAAGGGAGGCAGTTTATACAGATTACAAAGATTTGTCTGAGGTGGCCACAGCTTTGTTAAAGCTGTTTTGTGGACATCTTCATAATTAATGGAAAAATCATTAGGAATTCAGTCTTTATTAACCCCTGTAGCTGCAGGGGCCCATTTCATCTTAATTGCATTCATTTGGCACTGGCAGTATTATACAGCATAATCACTAATAAATGATCTTTTAATTTGTACCAATCAAGAGAGCTTGCTTTCATGCCAATATTCCTGTTTCTTTGATGTTGACCTGTCTTGATTTTTGATCATTTGAACTTAAGATGATTTACTGGAAAATCAATATCAATACCAAATCTGCCGTATTCATACATCTGTGGTTAAGTTCAATTTGACTGTAGTTTGATTGAAATAAGTAGTGCTTGATTATCCATTCAGATTTTATGAAATAATCAGGTTGGGAAATCTAGTCCTGTATTCTTATTCAAAGGCAAATAATTAGAAACTGTAGGAAAACTGCAGAGCTGGGACAGCATTTGAAGTAACACTTCAGATCCCACTAATTAACCAACTTTGTCTGTAATCTCCTAAAGGCCTCCACCAAGAGAGTAATATGCTATTACCCATTTAGCAAGGCCAACGGGGGCTTTGGCTACACTTGTTAATAAGAAAATCTGAGACAGTTTCTCTCATTATACCCCCTGTCAGCACTGTCTCTGCAGTATAAAATAGCCATCATTGTTCTGTTGGTCAGTTAACCAGAAACCAGACTACTGTAAAAAAATACTTTACAGCTAATTGAAAATGACTGAAACATTCCCTTATCAACCAGTTGCTTTGTGCTATTCGAAGAAAATATAAATGTTAGTGAAAGAGGGCAAACACAAAGTTCAGTCTCTTTAATGAACACCCCCTGCATGAACCAAAATTACTGACTTAGCTAAAGAGAAAAAAACTCCTTACAGCTATTACATCAACCTCTTGGTTATGAATTAAAGGGAAAAAAACCCACATGATATCTTTCCTAATATTATAGCACTTACTCCCTAAGTACTAAATTAATTTATTGAGAATTTACAAGTAAATCTGTTTAATTACTATGAGCAATATGGGTCTTGTCTAAACTCTTACTGCGCTGTTAGACTGTGATACAGCTCCACTAAGGGCTGTGAAACAAATTAATAAATAATGTAGCTTGTTCTGAGGTGGGAGGGAATGAGCTGGACCACTGCAGCTGCATCATGGTATCGTTTGTTGGTGTTTCTCCCATTCTTGTGTCACTGCCTGGACCCTCACTGTTTTGCCAGCAGATACTGTAGATGGTGGACCTCATTCCTTAAGTCTGGTGATTTGGGGCAATCAGGTCTGGAACAATCCCCAATTGCAAAAGAGAGATAAAGTTGAGCGTGTTGTGTACATGCAAGCTAAGTGATATTTTATTTTGCCTCGCTCCAATTTTCAGTGCAAATATTATAATTCCATGAAATGAACAAGCAAGATTAAATAATTGATCTCCAGTTATTGAGATACAGATACGAAGGAAGCAAACACAACAGTTTTAACACTGCCATGAAGTGGCATTGCATAGGAGACTCTCCAGGTTTGGGGGACAGAGAGGAATGCAGAAAACACTTTAATCTGCAACTACAAGCATGAAATTACTTCCATTAAGCTTGACTTCCTGATTATTGTGTAACATTATCAAAAGGCACACTTAAGGCTGTTTTCGTACCCTAAATGTACATTACCATTTCTAAACAAATTTAAAATTAATAATGACTGCCCTTGATGTATAATGCCTGTTTAGTTGCTGTGGGATTTATTTTTGCTTTTTCTTACAGGAGCTCTGTGAGGTAATCTGTCCTTAAAGATGGATCAGTAGTCTCACCTTTAAAATCATTATGCCAGAGCTACTTATTTAGGAAATTTGACAGATCGATATTTACAATAACAGCAATTTGGTTTTTGCTGCTGTTGAGCAGGTTGCCTGCTCCACAAAGAAAGCTCTACATATATGTTCCAGAAATACCACTTGCCTCATCTCTGTACAGGAAGGAAGACAGTATTCACTTCAATAATTAATTATTCATATAAATAAAAACATGCCAAACTTTGTAAACTAAAATAACTGGAGGAAGGAAGGGATCGGGGGGAGGGGGATGGAAATCATCTTTACCAATGAAGGGTATAACTCATAATTACTTACTTTGGCAGTTCTTCAGACTCTGCTTTTTCTATTCAGACAACTCTAATTTCCTTTTAAGGTTGGGGTGGGCAGGGGATTGTTTCATTTTATGGCCATGTCTTCTCAAAGTTCAAGTAATATTTCCTAATATTTAGCCTGTCTTTATGCATTAATATTTGTCTAACTGCTTGTATTTATCTTGTTTGCACTCTGAAGAACTGATTTCTCCAATTGACCTTGCCATGACGAAGTTATAGGTAATCACCCTTCCATCTTTCAGTGCTCATCTCAGTGAAAACTCCATACTCTGGTTAATATTTTAATAGCATGGATGTAAAAGCTTTCCTTGCTTCCTGGCAATCTTTTGAATATACAGTAACACATACAGTACATCATTACATATTTTATATTTTCAAATATAATCTTATGGCAAGTGACATGCACACAGATTCCTTGGTTATTACAACATTTATTGCCATGTGTTATGTGATTGGACATATTTTATTTTGATTAAGACTATTAATGGGGGTTTTAGAGATTTATTTTTTTTCCAGAAATGAACATACACACACATAAAATTCCCTGGAAATATTAGCTTTTTTATCAGAGAAGTTTCTAATACCACCTTCTCAAAAAATGTGTAATGGATGAAATGCATTCACTTTTATAGTCACTCCAAAGAAAAAAAAAAAATCTGTCCTAAAGATTCACATGCTACGTATAGATCTACATATAATTTTGATTTGATTTCAGAGAATCACACAATATGACAAGTTGGAAAGGACCCACAAGGATCATTGAGTCAGCTCCTGGCCATGCACAGGACCATCTCCTAGAGTCACACCATGCGCCCAAGAACATTGTCCAAACACTTCATGAAGTCTGTCTACATCCCTTCACCATCTTCATTGCTGAATATCTGAATAGAGCTGAATATCTTTCTTATATTGTGGTGCCACACAATATTCAAGGTGAGGCTGCCCCAGGGCAGAGCAGAATGGGATGATCACCTCCCTCAACCGGCTGCCAATGCTTTGCCTGATGCCCGCCAGGACACGGTTGGACCTCCTGGCTGCCAGGGTACTGCTGACTCAGATTCTTGACCTCAATCAGGACCCCCAGGTACCTTTCCACAGCACTGCTTTCCAGCATCTCCTTCCCCAGTCTGTATGTACATCCAGGGTTGCCCCATCCCAGGTGCAGAATCCAGCAATTCCCCATGTTGAACTTCACATGGTCCATGATTGCTCAAGTCCTCCAATATGCTGATGCTTCTCTGCAGGGCTTACTTGCTTCTGAGGAAGTCAGCCACTCCTCCCAGTTTAATACCATCTTCAAATTTGGATTTGGACTTCATCCTACGTATTCCAAAGTGCTTTCTGGGAAAAGTATAACAAAGATTCAAGATAGAATTTGAAGAACTGAATGAAAAAGAATATTTTCTATGACATTCTCCACATGAAGTTTGCTTTTAACTTTCTGCATGAGCTTTTGACCTGGTAAGACTAAACCCTAAAAATTACTTTGATGTAAATAAAAGCAATGAAAGACAGAAGTCTAACAATACTTTTAAGTTGGGTTTAATTTTAATACATTCGAAAGTTAAGAGAAGCAGAATGATTTTATTCACCAGTACATGCCTCTACTACTTGACAGCAGAATAGACACTGCACATCCCATCAGAAAGACACCAATTTTTTTGCCTGAAATCCTTCCTAGCCATGCCAATTTTTTGCATGTTTATTATTCTCATCAGGGGTGAGTACTTATATCTGTTCTGAATTTGTTCTCCTTTAATTTCCATTTATGTTCCTTTGTCCTATCTTCTTGTTCTAGTCTGAAAATAGCAGCTTATTTTGACATTATCTGTTCCATTTAAAATTTGAAATACTTCAATTAAATCATCTCTTAAGAGGTTTTTTCTTTCTAGTCTTCATAGATTTAGATGTTCAGCTTGTCCTCAGAACTTCTACTTTCAACCTTGCCACATTTTCAAGAACCGCAATATCACATCTATAATATATATGAAAGGTAACATTGTGCAGCTTGAATGTTGTCTCTAACTTTTTTAAATGTATGTATTCTGCTGCCCTGGCTAACTGTCCTATATGGCATATCTTTGGAACCACTTTTAAAAGAGTCTTGTCAAAGTCAACTGCATTACTTACATTTTATTCACCTTTAAATGTGCTTTATATTTCTGATATCATAACTTGGCAAATTTTTTTTAACAATTATTATAATCATGTAAATATACATTTGGTGAAGGGTGAAGCAAAAAATAAAATTTAGCTTTAGTGTTATTACTATTTATCCTCTATATTTGGAATTACCTTTCTTAATGTACTTCATTTCTATAGAAACCTACCAATTTTTATGTTGTGGTTCTTAGACTCGTAGCTATGCACCTTCACATTCTTCCTATGCTATTTCCAATTCACATACAAGTCCCCTAGTAAAATACCACTACAGGCACATTTTCAGATTTTATAGCAAATAGTTTATGCAGAGTGTAATTTGTAAAAACACTGTAATAAATTAGAGCACTTCTTACAGAGTACTATTTACATTTCAATATCCAACCAGCAGAGGACTGCTTAATTTCAACCATATAGGAAAAATTCAGAAAGATCATGGAAATAATCCAAGTATAGCAACGTGCCTGTGGAGAAAATATCAAACAGTAGGTAACTCAGGTGAAGTCTCCATTCTTTGGTGTGCTGTAATTGTAAACGTGTCTCACATAGGCAGAACAGAGTCTGAGATGGAGCAAAAAAGGCTCACAGACCTTCACTCACTCATGGTGAACATCCAACCTACATCCCAGTTTAGAGCAACCCTGAATATCACTAAGCTTTTCCTGGCTGACTTGAGTCAATTGGTAACTGAGTCTGGGAGCTTTCCGTTCACAACGTTCTGCTTCCTCCATAACCTGGTGAAGGCACAACACAGAGACAGTCATGAAGTTCCATCACCACAAGTTCTCCATGTAAAAGCAAAAGACTCCATTTCTGAGTCTGGAGTTGCTCATTAGAGCAGACTGAATGGAAGGAAGAATGTGTCCCCTAAAACATGAGGTTATTTCTTCATCATTTGAACTAAATATAGAGGCAGCCACATTTACATGAAAGTGAATTTGGAAAAAGAGATAAAGGGTTCAAAAATGAAAATATTGTCATACTGTTCTGTTGCCTGTAATATAGGTGAGAGATTTTGTTTCAGATTTATCCTTTGTCTTCACGTGACAATGTGCAAGACACAGAAAATGTACTGGATTTGTTTAAAAGTTGCAAATATGTGATTTATAAAAGTCTTTCAAAACTTTTTTTTTTTTTTTTAAAGGAACCCCATCTTACAACTAGTCTTCACAGTGTGCTCTTGGGCACCCTTTTTGGCATTGTGCTGTCAGTTCATTTGATTTGCTATCTGCATGTGATATTATGTGCCATATTGTCACAACTTAGGAAGAAGCAGTAAATTGAAGTCGAGTCCTCATTGGAATGAAACTCCCATTTTAAGGAGAAATTCAGATCTATTCAGTTTGACCTTGGAACTTGAATTAAATCTTTAGAAACTCAACTTTCTCAAGGGAAGTATGAGGTCTGTATGAGACTGGATATATTAAAAGCTCATAGAGCTCTGGTATAGTGCACGTGCCAGGGTGGTTAATTTTTAATTTAGAGGACAATGAGAAAATCAAAGGGTTTCACCTGAACTAATTTTCACAGAGTTAATTTGTTATACTCAAAGCTGGTTTATAAGCATTTAATAATCCATTAAAAGCAGTATTAAAAGCTCAGTTGTGATTTTTACTGAAACATTTTTGTATGTTTAACCTGATTTCTGAATGGATTTTTTATAGTTTGGGGTGGTATAAAAATGCACATAAGTCTAGGCTGGATTCCAATTTTGTATTGTAATAAGCAGCATTTTATGTATGGGTCTGTATGCACATTCAACAAATCATTCAGAAAGAAAAATCAAGTGGATGTGGTTATTGAAGACGAGGGTGGCATTTAGCTGCTTGAAATTTGATGCATATAATACATAAGGGGTTGTCCTTGCTTCAGTCATAAAACTAATCCATTTAGATTGTCATGACAGGGAGTTGGGCACAATAGGTTTTTTCAAGACTACAGCATATCAACACCTCACTGTAGTGGAGCAGCATCCACACTGGAAAGCAAAGCCAGGACACTTGCTCCTGCCTTACCTGCAGCACACTAAGGTAGTTACTAAATCTCTCAGAACTGGGAGAGTGAACTTGCCCTGCTCCCAACACAGAGGCAAAACCTGAGATTTCTAAAATTGCCAAATGTTTTTCTCCTGCTTGCTATCACTGCTGAGTAAATGATGACTTATCTTCATTAAATCTGCAGGCACCAATTCAATAAGAAGTTGGGGTGTTTGTTTGTAGAAGTAGTGGAATCATTTTGGCATGCTGCTATCATGTTCATGACTCATTTTAGTGTGAATTCCAGAGTTGCCAAGGAATGTTGTTAAGGCTATTTAAGTCTGCTTATTACAGAAATGATAGGTACACTGCAACCTATGGGGAAGGAAAACAAAAATCCCCCAGTGCTTACAATTCCTTGCATTGCAGTAAGACATTGGATTTAGGCTTAACTGCACTTTATGTCTGTGCTTTTCCAGAGGGAAAAAATGGGCCAGTGTACTTTTCTCACACTAAGAAATGCAGAAGGTTAACCCCAGAAGTTCCTCCATTTCTACAAAGTAGCAGATGGCAAATGCACCATTCATAATGTGTGATGCTCTGCCAGTGCTGCACTTTTGTGCCCTGGAATGTAGGAATATGATGAGAAGCCACCCACAAGGACGGATGAGGTGGAACAAGATGGAAGTGGATGTGTTCAGTGCAAGATGCACATGGTTTTACAAGTCAGGGAAAGTCACATAGTATGGCACATGGTTTTATAAGTTGGGGAAAGTCACACAGTATGTCCAGCCTGGTAAAACAGTTCTTTACAGCATTTTATTCAGGCACTTTCTCTTTTTTTGGTCATTAAGCATACTGCAAGGTGGGAATGACTGGTTTTATGGAATCTAATAATAGCACTGAATAACACATTGTAATGCTTGGATTCTTCTGCTAATTTGTAGAGGAAAACTAGGGTCACCAGCATCAGTGGCCAGTTCCATAATTCATAGAAATCATAGAAACATAGAATCACAGGATATGCTGAGTGGGAAGGGACTGTGAAACACTGGATCAGAAAAAGCATTATTTTATTATTGGGTTGGACCAACTTGTGTGTGTGGAGGGAAGGGCAGCCTGGGAGCTCACATGGCAGGGCTCACAGAGCCCACATGGAGTAGCTGTAAGTCAAAAGGGCAGCCTGGTAGCCTGCCCACACCATGCCCCTGGATCCCTAACTCAGCCTTTGACAGGCTACACCATCCCTCACTCCCACCTGGAAAGCATTAAGTGGTCAGGGAGCTGGAGGTCCCACCTGCAAGGAGTGGCCACAGGCGGCCAAAGCATGTAGATAAGCACATGGTCTCCATCTTGCTTTTTCTTTTTGGGACCTGCCATAACCATGTGGAGCTGGACTGCTATAAGACTCTTCAGTGGTAGCTATTTATTCTCTCAATCTTTTTCTTTACTCCTGTTTCGTCTCTTAATGTCTTTCTTTACTATTTTAATTTCTTTTCTTACTTAATATTTTGGGTAATGTAAAACCAGTGGGATAGATTTCATTAAATGATGTGTGTTGGTGAGTGCTTGGTCAGTGCTTTGTGGAATGCTCTACTTGGTTGTATGTTATCCCTTTTAAACTTTTGCCAAAATCCTTATCTCCTCCCACGATAAAAGTATCTCTGGAGGAAAAGTGTCTGGCTTTTCTTTGTTTAAGGTATCTCAATGTGTTAAGAACCAAAGGCTCTTCAAAAGTTCTTTGGGTGAAATTTTTGGAGTCTTGTATATTCTTTAAAAGTAATACTCCCAGTTAAGTTTGTGGCTTTGGGACTGGGGTCTTAAATGGACCCACAAGCATTCTTGACTCCAACAATTAGACTTACACAGGACCATCACCAAAAATCACACCAGAGAGCTTTCTCCAAATCCTTCTTGAACTCCAACAGGCTTGGTACTGTGACCATTTCCCTGGGGAGCCTGATCGAATGCCCATCCACTCTCTGGGCGAAGAGCCTTTTCTTTATACCCAACCTAAACCTCCCCTGACACAACTTCAGGCCATTCCTTCAGGTCCTGTCCCTGGACACCACAGAGAAAAGATCAGTGCCTGCCCCTCCTCTTCCCCTCACAAAGAAGTTGTAACTGCAGTGAGGTCTCCACTCAGTCTCCTCTTCTCCAGGCTGAACAGACCAAGTGCCCTCAGCTGCTCCTCATACGGCTTCCCCTCAAGGCCTTTCACCACCTTTCTTGCCCTCCTTTGAACACTCTCCAATACCTGACTACCTTTCTTAGACTGTGGTGCCCCAAACTGTGCACAATATTCAAGGTGAGGCTGCCCCAGTGCAGAACAGAGCGGGACAATCCCCTCCCTCAACCGGCTGGTGATGCTTTGCCTGATGCCCCCCAGGACACGGTTGGACCTCCTGGCTGCCAGGGCACTGCTGACTCAGATTCAACTTGCCATCCACCAGGGCCCCTGGTCCCTTTCCACGGCACTGCTTTCCAGCATCTCATTACCCAGTCTGTACATACATCTGGGGTTGCCCCATCCCAGGTGCAGAATCTGCCACTTCCTCTTGTTGAACTTCATATGGTTGGTGATTGCTCAGTCCTCTACTTTGTTGAGGTCTCTCTGCAGGGCCTCCCTGCCTTTGAGGGAGTCAACAGCTCCTCCCACTTTTGTGTCATCTGCAGACTTGCTCAGTATCCCTTCCAGTCCTGCATCCAAGTCATTTGTGAAGATGTTGAAGAGCACAGGGCCTAGGATGGAGCCCTGTGGAACCCACTAGCGTCAGGTCACCGGTCTGATGTCACCCCATTCACTATGACCCTCCGTGCTCAACCCGTGAGCCAATTGCTCACCCACCACATGATGTGTTTATCCAGCTGTGTTGGACAGTTTGTCCAGAAGGATCCTGTGCAAGACAGCATTGAAAGCTTTACTGAAATCCAAAAAGATTACATGAGCTGGCTTCCCTTGATCAGCACGGTGTGGGTTACCTTGTCATGGGAGGAAATCAGGTTGGATAAGCATGACTTTCCTCTCATGAGGCCATGCTGGCTGTGACCAATGACTGCATTGTCTTTGAGGTGTTTTTCAATACTTCCCAGAATAGTGTTCTCCATAACTTTACCAGTCCCTGAAGTGAGACTGACAGGTCTGTAGTTTCCAGGGGCCTCCTTCCTGGTCTTCTAGAAATGTGGGACAATGTTTGCCAGCTTCCAGTCAGCTCTGGGGCCTCTCTGTATTCCTAAGAGAGCTCAAAAATCAATGAGAGAGGTTTTATGATGACACCATCCATCTCTTTGAGGATTCTTAGATGAGTCCCATCAAGCTCAGTAGAACTGTAGTGATTCAGCTGGAACAGAAGATCCCACACGATTTCAGGACTGAAGGGGATTCGATCATTCTGACAGTCATGGTCCTCCAGCTCAGAGCACTGAGACCCCTTTGGTTCATCACCTGTGTTGAAGGCAGAGGTAAAGAAACAAGGCATTGAACACCTCTGCCTTGTCTGTGTCCCTGTGTGTGAGGTGACTGTCCTCATCCTGTAAGGGGCAGATGATATTTCTATACTGCCTATTGTGACTAATATATTTGAAAAAGCTCTTCTTGTTGTCCCCCATGTTTCTGGCAGCTTCAACTCCAGATGAGCTTTGGCCACAGGTTTTTTCCCTACAGTGCAAGCAAGCATTTCTGTATGCCTCCCATGTCACTCGACTTTGCTTCCACTGGGCATTCACCTTGCTTTTTTGCCTTATTTCCAAGAGAAGATTCCTGTTCGGCCAAGCCAGATTTCTGCCTCGTTTGCTTGACTTTTGACATTGGGAATTTCCTGCTCGTGTGCCCTTAGGACGTGATGTTTAATAAGTGAACAGCACTGATGGATCCAAGCTCCTATAAAAACATTTTCCCCAGGGACCTTACTTACTAATTCCCTGAGCACCCTGAAGTCTTCTCACCTCATGTCCCAAGCTGAGGGTTTGCTGGCACTTTTCCTCCTGTCAGCAGAGATTTTAAGCCCCATTACTTTGTGGTCACTGTGGCCAAGATGGCCAGCAACCTACCCTTCGCTCATGAGATCCTCTTTGTTGACAATTAGCAGATCAAGGAGGGCATCTTTCTGAGTCAGCCCCCTTAGGACCTGTTCCATAAAGTCATGATTCTGGTTTTTCAGGAATCTTCTGGCCCAGATTGTGCCATCTGCATGTTGCTCCAAATTAATTTCTGGCAAGTTGAAGTACCCCATAAGGACAAGGGCAATTGACTTGAAAATGTCCCTTATTTCTTCAAAGAAAATTTGTTGGTATCATTGTCCTGGCTGGGAGGTCTATAGTAGCCCCCATGACAACATCCACATTATTTGTTTTCCCCTTGACTCTTACCCAGAGGATCTCAACTGTGCCACTGCCAAATGTGAGCTCCATTTTAACCCTTCTAAGACATACAGTGCCACCCCTCTCCTCTTCTGCCCTGTCTATCCCTCCTGAAGAGCCTGTAACCATACAACAGGGCACCCCAGTCAAAGGACTCATCCCACCAAGTTTCACTTATGCCAATTATGTCAATTCACAGAAACATAGAATGGTTTGGGATAGAAGAGACCTTAAATCTTATCTAGTTCCAAACCTTCTGCCAGTAGCAGGGACACTTTCCACTAGGCCATGTTGCTCAAAGCCTCACCCAGCCTGGCTTTCAACACTTGCAGGGCTGGGGATTCTACAACTCCTCTGGGCAAAATGTTCCACTGTCTCACCAACCTCACAGTGAAAAATTCCTTCCTAACATCATAATTCAAACTTTCTTCTCATATTATTGCCTCTCCTGAGCATGGAGGGAGGGCATTGGCAGCCCTGCCCCTTTAATGTCCAAGACCATCAGTGTATGTTAATTGCAGCAGTGATTTTGTTATGTGGACTTTGTTTTCAACAGGCTCAGAGATAAAGCATTAGATGGATGATGCTGAGCCAAGGATCTATGAGCTGAAGTCTCTGAATAACTCTCCAACTAAGCTATGCTCCTGAGTTTTTTTCCTCACTTAAGGGCATGATTCTATGCACACAAATGTGCCAGTTAAAGTATGTGGGGTACCCTGGGTCAAAGGAGTTACTGTTTGGGACTTTTCAAATTCACAATAATAGCCACAGGATCACAGGATTTTTAAAAGTACAAGAGAATTCCAGCAATTTATGCACCTATCTTCTGAGAAATTATTATGATCATATGTAATTAACTTTTTCCTTTTTGCTGATTCACCCAGTTCCTCTTAAATCCTTCATGCATGTGATTGAGAAGCATCACCTTGCACATAGGAGAGGAAGAAAAGATATAATCAGGCTATGCATCTGATCTATAAATCTGCTCTTTTAGTCAATAGAGGCAGTTTCTGATATTTGTCCCTTGCAGAGGAAGGGGGAAAATTCACTGAAACAACTTGTGATTTTTTTGATGGGAGATAAGTTGAAAGGGGGTGGGGTAGGACACTGAGAATAACAGCCTTTGTTCAGTGAAACAAATGTTAACATCAGAATACAGATAAAACTTTATGTATTATTAAAGAATACATTTGCTGTTGGAAAAAATGTAATGCAGCCTGGAAACATTTATTCAAACTGGTAATTCTTTTTATGTTGTCACATTACAAAAAGTCTTGACGTGTCTTGTGTCTGACTGAAAATACAAAACACTGTGGCAAAGGCAACTAATAAGAAGGACTACATTTTCTTTAGCCTGAAAGCCAGCGCAGANAAAGAAGGGGGGAAAAGGCAAAGATATTCTGAGAGGTCATTTTTTTCCATACATGCATTTAGTCTACAGTAATCTACCAGGACTGTCAAATTTGATTGAAAGATAATGCAAGATTTTTTTCATGACACAATTTATAGCATGTATCCATTAGGAATAATTATGGTTGCATGATTTTGCTAGCTGTTATCTCTACAAGTGTTACTAATGGTTTTATCAATTACTCCCTGTCCAATAACTGCATGGTTGTAACCTAATTTAAAGACACTCTATCACTAGGCTGATTTGTGTAGTAGTAAATGACAGCATTTGAGACACCAGCCAAACGACTCACTTCAGTGACTTAGTTAGTCTCTAATAATTAACAATTAGTAGGTACCTAGGAAAAACTCAAGAGAGTAGAGTTCCCATGTTTCCCATTCATATTTAAATACAAGAAGTTACCAAGACTATCTCCTGTAAATTTAACCCTGTAGATAAAATCTCCTTCTGTGGCTGTTAAAAAATATGCTTTAATAAAGGTTAACAATTGAGAAATAAAACAGAACTGATCCATGGTTGTAAAACATAGTGACAACCTAAGGAGGAGATACAGAATTATACTTTGCAGTTTTGATGTCAGTGCTGTAGTTCAAAAGCAAAACCAGTGTGCTAAAAGGGGAATAGTGCTGGCAAAATTGTGCTATTTTCTTGAACTTTAGAGTAAAAATGCTGGATGTGCAGAAAGAAGTACTTCATTACAGATCATTAGTGAGGTTTTATGTACAGCTCAGAAAGGTATTGCCTTCTCAGAACAGACTGCAAAGAAGTCTGAAATCTATTTTAAATGAGTGTAAAAGATGGTATTCCTCCAAGGATGCTATCTCTGAGGATTTTAAAGAATTTTTCCATTAAAAAATCTCTCTTCCTAAATAGGACTTTGAACTTTAAAGTTTAAAGCAGGATCTTGTACTCTGCAAGTATCTATTTCTTTGTAGGCACAAAGACATTTAAAATAACAGTGAGTGTACAGGGGTTGAGGTTTTTACAGTGCACAGTCCTTTGCACAGTCCATTAGTATATTTGAATTTAGCTTGATGGGGCAAAATTGCCTGGAATAATTCATCATTTGGGTTATTGTGTCAGATCTTAGTACATCATCTCTTTCAGATTATCCAAGATCCCAATGTAACAGTCTTTCCCTAGGAGCCTTGAGGGTTGTATGTTTATAAAACGCTGCACTTTACCCACTCAACAGTCTGATGACATTTTCAGGCTTACATGCAAAACCAATATCTGCTATGAAGCTTGCACAATCTTCGTAGGAACATAGGAGCTGCCACACTGGATTAAATCAGTGATCCATCTAGTGCGGTCCCCTGTCTCTGACAGATGCCAAATCCTGGCTGCTTTAGAGGAAGGTGTGAGAAACCTCATCAGAAAAAAAAAAATGTAGAAACACCTGCCTGTAAAGGGAGTTGCTTCTTAAACCCTTAGTAAGTAGCTGGTTTATGCCCTAAAGCATGACTGCATATATGCTTTAAAAAGTACAGGGTTTTTGTTATAATTACAGAAGCTGTCACTATCCTTATAATATTTGTATTATATTCTTGATCTCAAGGCTATGTCTAGATTCCACAGCACAGTCCCACTTCCCTGATCATTATCAAGGTTGAGGGCTGACCCAGACAGGCCGCAGTTTGCTTTTAGGCAATGTAGTCAAGTTTCTTTCTCCTGGGATCCAAGTCCTGCCTAGAGATGGGGGAGATAGAGAATGCCTAGTTCCCAAACTGACATGGACTCTCAGATCACACAGTTTAAATTAGTCACAGAAATCAAGCTGCAATTAATTAATTCAGCTACGTTGACTTGGGCATTTTTTAAGCCTCTTTTGTTGCATTTGAACTTTCTTTTTGTCTTTTTTTTTTTTTTAATTTTTTGATTGCATGGTTTTGATTCATTGAAACAGTAGACAGACAGCCTCTCTTTTCTCCCCACTAGATATATTTGTGATCTTTAGTAGTCACCATTTTCGGCTTTTCACCTGCACTCTAAAGCAAGCAATTTCCCTCCTCTTTTCTTTTTTTTTCTTAACCTACCTTCATTCATCTAAACATTTCATTGCCATTTTGGAAGTTCTTTATTTTCTGACATGCATTACACAGTATGCTGAGAGTGTAACATTCATTTATCTAATGTCATGAAAATAATTTTTGTTTTGTTCTCTGCCTCCAAATGCATCCATAATGTAAATATTATTTAATAATGCTAAATGAAAAAAAAAAAAAACATGCCTCTGATCTTAGATTATCTGATGAATATTATCATCAGATTAACAGAGCATTTGTCCATTCAGCAAGCTGATAAAACAATCGCAAGTCTGGATTGCTAAAGCCAGAGATGGTCTTCAAAACGTAGTTTTAACCTCACCCACCCTTCCTGGTTCATCTGCATATTCTTTTGAAATCCACTCATTGAGTATCTGTAGCCCAAATGATGTCATCAGGCACAGCATGCAGCCACTACAAGTGGGACAATTATAATTTTTGTAGCTGATTAATCATCATGAAAAAGTAACAGTCAATTGACTCAATCATACATCCATGGTGATTAATCACACTTCACTTGTGTTTTTTACAAGTATTTTACCGACAGTGCAGATGTTGGATGATTTTTCTCCTTGAGCCTTTTCCTTGGTCACAGATGTTAAGTAATCACCTTGTCCTGATACTTGACTTACCTAATTTTTATTTCTTCAGGCTCTTAAAAACAAATGCGTTTCTTATGTAGAAAGAAAATGTTAAACTAATTATTAATTTTTTACAGGTCAATCAATATCTGAAATCACTGCAATTATCATCTCTAGTCATAGATGTTTTCAATAAGCACATTGCTCTTTAATCTGTTCTCTGTTACACATGACAGCAAGAGTCACTGACAGAGGCAGGTAGCAGAGTCCATCTTATGTTTAGACCACAGTTAGAGCTTCTAATCCAAGTGCATGCAAAGTGTCACTTAGTTGTAACTAATTGGCATACAGGCACACAAACAAGTCAACAAGAATCTTCTGCACTAAAATATGGAGGTTCATAGGTACTCACATGGGCTGGTAAACTTCAGTCTTAACCTTGGTTAGAAAGGTAAGGGAATGCCACAGGAGATGAAAGTATTGTAGGGTATAACTAAAACCCTGCTAATGATATTTTCCATGGAATTACATCCATACTGATGAAGCCATGAGAATTTACAACTGCTGTCTGTCTTACTACTATTACATTCTATTGGTTCGTGTCCTATGTGGATATACAGAGATGATTTTGTTTTAAGAAATGCAAGTCAATTTCTGGGTGATTTTCAGAGACTTATTTCACATGACCCCTTATAGATAAAATCTGTATATTTCCCAGGCTGCACTCAATATTGCAAATGAAAATATGTAGGGCAAAAAAGATGTTTCCCTCTAATGATGTGAGCCTCACTGACTCTAACCATATTTCAGCCTTCAGAAAAAGACTGGGATCCCCATTCTATTTAGAAAAAGTATTGTACCAACCTCTTTGCCCATCCTTAGATCACTGTTAAGATCAATGCATACACTGGAAATTTCTTTCATGAAAAGATGACACAGCTGCATTGAATTCTGCACTAGACTCCAGTCTTGATACTGTTAATAAAGATCCTAAGGTTGGGTATAATTGTTAATACACTAATTCTAAAAATCCACTCAAATGTCACTTATAATCAGGATTTTCTACTGTGCTAGGACCCCTGGGGAAACCTTTGAAGCTGTGAATGGTGTGCACGATGACAGGGATGAACATAAGAAGGTAGAAGGCCACCGATGCTGTTTAGCTTAGTTGTATAAAACCATCACGTACGTAGAAGCTTAGAAATACTGGCAGCTAGGAAGATGGGAAAGCAAAGTGTGAGGTGGAGAAAACATCAAGATCCAGAAGGAAAAGCTTTACACTAAACTCAGTTATTTCAAAGCATTAGGGGGAGAGGTGAAGAAACTGTATGACTTGTAATTTACAGTGCAAGTACCAAGGCAGAAAAGACATTATAAAAGCATTTCATCAAGAAGACATCCATGACAAGGAACTATGTAAAACAATAAATTAAAAAAAATTAGGTATTTTATTAGCAGTAGGGATGGACTTTATTTTAGATGTGAAAAAGTGGGATGGCTGTGAAACCTTGAAAAGGAAAATGAGAGTAACAAAGTAACTTAATAAGCAATATAAAAAAATCCCTCTGAATGTAAGTCAGTGATTACACATTAATTGGGTTTTAATTTTATTAGAGCCACCCACACTTATTGTCTCATTTTATCATATCTTTGATATTATTATGCATAACTGTTTGAAATGTAACTTTGTGTACTTCCTCCAAGTGGTTGATGCACCGTATTTATGATTAGTGGTTGGGCTGGTGTGAAGTGAATGCATATCCCTCAATAATGAAATACATAAGAATCAGGTGGACTTTCCAGGGTCACAAGGCCTGCTGTAAAAAATCCCTCATGAATCTTTTACAGCTGTAAGTAGCCTGGCACTGGTAATAGCTCCACTGCTCCAGGAATTTTGGCAGAAAACATTTTTTAAAAGCCCCTGAGAAAGAGAGGATATCAAAATATATGTGTGGTGGTCCTGGAAACAGTTGTTTTCATCAAGGGTAAGTTTTCTCAGTTTATGTTTGGAATTTAACTGCCACAGGTAATAGGAGCTTGCTCTGCTTCCTACTTACTGTCCTTGAATCATAGAAGGGCCTCACAACCCCTCTGCTGTGGGCAGGCACACCTTGCACTAGACCATGTCACTCAGAGCTCTATTCAACCTGGCCTTGAACATTTCCACGATGGGGCACACACAGCTTCTCTGGGCAGCCTGTGTCAGTGCCTCACCACCCTCACAGCCTAATACCTCATCTAAGCCTACTCTCTTTCAAACTGAAGCCATTCCCCTGTATCCTGTCACTACCTGCTCTTGCAAATAGTCTCCCTCAGTTTTTGTCGCAGGTTTCCTTCAGATACTGGGAGGTTAACACAGAGTTTTCTCACACTTCCACCTGTCTCTATTTCTTGCTCAATACAGTATTTAATTCGAGCTGTACGTTGCTCTCTCATTACTCACTTGCATGGATTTCTGCAGAGGGCATAGGGGCTGGACTGGGAGCTTCTCTCCCAAGCTTGCTTTTCAGTAAGAGTGGAGATGGCACAGGGGATTTCAAACCATTTCGTTGCTGGCAGAAAATGGAGACAGGAAAGAGAGAGAGAAACTGACGCAGGAATAGCAGTTGGCGGAGGGAGAGGTGCTGTCTCATTTTACAAAGGTGCAGGAACAAAATAAAGATGAGATTGATAAAAGCCAGGAGCAACGAGGTGAGACATGTGGGGGCAGGAGTTTAGGACAGGAATGAGACGCTGAGAGAGAGGCAAAAGCCTCCTTCTGAGGTTGAACTGCAAATGAGGTTTTCTGGATGTCGTTGCTCCTCTGCTCTGGTTTAGTGTGTACCTGTGAAACTTGCTGCCAGTTGACTGGTCCCCATGCAGGACTGGCACTCTACTGACCCAGGCCATGATCAGGGGTAATCCTTCAGCTCACAAAGCCAAGGGCTGAGTAGGCGGTCATTTTACAGCCCTCCAGCCCTCAGCACAATATTAAGCAATGACACCTTTCTGATGTAGGCTTAAAGGGGAGCAGGTTTCAGCTTATGTCTGAGCAACAAAACAAAAAAGCAGCAGGAGAAATTTAAGCAAGTAAATACAAGTTTTCCAGAACCAGGTAAAAGTGTACCTCTCTCTGCTTCCTAGTTATATCTTCTAATTTTGGGGAAGCTGTTAACATACCCGAGGAGCCAGTTTTGGAGCCAGGACCCCTGAGACCTGTGCAAGAGTCCCAAGTCTACGTGGTAATGAGGTGAGTGAATTAGCAGGGCCCAGGCAGCCTGTTTAGCAAAAGTCTGTTGGTTAAAATCCTCACGTCCAGGCAGACTCTTTTCACTTTCAGCAGAACAGCATTTTCCAAAAATGTGCTGATCAGCCCTAATTATCAAGGTTACAAACTGAATAACTCAAAAGGTAAGAAATGCCAGAATCTGTGCTGCCTGGGTAACCTTGCTGCTTGCATGCACACCCCTTGCACACGCGTTATGATATAGTCTATAATTATCTGATTGCTTGTTATTTTTGCCCCTGTATCATTGGAGGCATGGGATGCACCTGCAGCAGGGATGAATCAGAGTTAAGTAGTGAAGGTGGTTGCTCTCCTTAGACATGCTGCTTCGGTTGGTGCAAAGATGTGTAGGCTGAAGTAAAGGCAGTGGGGACCGAAAGGGTAAGGCACCAATTACGGCAAAAAATGCTGATCAGGAGACCTAATTCTACCCAAGCCTCTGCCACAGGATTCATCCAAGGTGCTGGTCAAATCAATTAAGCTAAATTTTTGACAGGTGGTTCTTCAGAGGAGACCCAAACTGCTCTGAAAAGCAATGCCTCATAAGATGAAGGAGATTTATGAAGCCAAAGAACACAGCCTTTATTTTATGCTTTCTGGGTACCTCAGATTAGACCTTGGGTTTTGAATTACAGAACTTTGGAGCAGTCACACCTGCAACCAAAATCAGTAATGGGAGCTGTACTTTGATGGCATAAAGCATCCTACAGTACAATGCTAACATCTCGGGCGGCAGGGGGGGAAAAGGTCTGAAGACAGATCCTAAAGACTGCTAGCTAGTAAGAGTTAATGGAAAAACTGGATCTTCATGTCCCTGTACCCTGATTCTCTACCTGGACAGTTTGAATAACAATCATAGCCCTCACACACCAAGGACACAATGAAAATAAATTTAATGTATATCTGAGAAGCATTCACTCTGTAAAACAAAAAGCCACAAGAAAATTAATAGTTACAGCTTCAGAGCAGAGGTTTAGAAGCAAGTAGTAAATAAGGCACTAAGCCAAGAAAAGCATAAGGAGGTGCCAGATAGCTAAATAGCTCATTACACAGCACTGATGTGCACTGCACCCTGAAGGAGGAAGGGATCCCAGGGAAAAATAAGAGTATCTTTTTATCTAACTGAAGATTATGTCAGAAGACATGGATAGAGAGATGACGGCCAGTATTTGATGACAAAGTAAATTCAGTTTAAGGCTTCCTTGGACTGGCAAACAGACAGAGAACCATGATGAAAATGCTGATTCAGTTTGGGGTTTTTTCTGCCAAACCAAAATATTTACAAATTTTTGCAAAACAAATCATTACAAATTTTCAGTTCATACTTCAGGCTTTAGGTTTTTTCAAGTATTATTCTTTTCCAGAAGACAACATGGAAATATAGGACTAACAAAGGCTTGGCATTGGGTGCTCCACCTAGTTTAGCATCAACAATACTTTGATTTGAAGTGATAGGTGTGCATATACTGCAATGCTAATTCCTCTGAAGGGAAAATCCAGCTGAGGTTCTAAACATTACCTTGCCTTTGTGTACTTGCTTTTGCAAATTTAACACACTTAACAGATCTTTCCTCTGCTCTTTCTCTGTTAAATGAAGGCTGTGTAGAGTGCTTCGAACAGTCCCCAGCGCAGAAGAAAACAAATTTATGTACTTGCACCACTGTGTTCAACAGATCACTTAATTTTCTGTCTATTAAAAATCATCTATACATACAATTTATATTCTCGAACATGAAGTCAGCTTTTTTATAGTATTTCAATTGTATTGCGATTTAGATTTTGTCTGGTGTCTAAAATAAGTCCATAAGGATAAAAAATTTGCCCTACATAAATCCAATCCATTTTTTTTCCTAGCTTGAAAAACATTTGTATACTGCAAAATAGACTGAAAAATTTCAAAATAACTTTATTGTGCTACAACTATAGTTAGGTAATTATTTTTCCCCATTATAAGAAATTTTGAAAAACTTTCATGGTATAACTTGATTTTTCTCTGCTGATGGCTCTTTGGAGAGATTAAACTCTTGTTTGTTTCTTCTGAAACTGCCTATCATTCTGAATACGCCTTCTGATAATAAAAAACTTGAATGTCAAGTTTGTTTCAGAAATATTAGCCTTCTTATGCTGATAGCCAGGCTTAGAGCAGCCAAAATCTGAAAACAACATTCATTGTTATTCTTGCTCAAAATCTTTAGTTTTCTGTTTTTGCCAAGTTCAAAATTTCCAGCAACAGAAATTCATTTTAAAGCTTGAAATACTTTTTTCCTCATTCAGTATAAAATGCTCTGTGCCAAAGATGAATTTAATCTCCCCAAAGCGAAAACTTCAAGTCAGTTTTTAACCACATTGCACATTCAAGTCCTGAAACAGCAAAGACAGAAACAGAACAGCATTTCAGTAGGCAGTTACCATCAGGACGTTGTGGCACACTCTAGTTTGTTGAAAAAATATAATATAATATCAAACTGAGGAAAAATCTGTTCAGTTCTTTGGCGACATGAATTGCTGGATTAGACAGTGCAAGAGGGATGGGCTTCTCAAACTTTTCTTGTCACTTTTGTTGACTGCGTTGTACCTATGAACTGGTAAAAACTTAGATATAATTAGCTGAACTTTATCCTTTTCCCAACTAATGTAGCCCCAGTTTTGACTGAGAAACTGAGCTGCTAGAAGGATGTATCACAAGAAACAAGAAAGACATCTGATCTTGTTGTAACACCATCATCATCATGGCTAGGCTTTGTGAAAGAAGATTTGGGAAGGGCTCTACCCACGCTTGCTGCGAGCGCGCTGATGGCTAAAGAGGCCAATGCGAGATAGGCAAGTCCAGTTGCAAAAGGTACAGCAGAAAATTTCCATCTGTGGCTTCCAGTGCACCTTCTCGCCTGCTGTTTCGTCTCTTGCCTGTCACTACAGGGCTTTGCAAATGTGGGTGAATCCTTTGAGCCTGCACATTGGATTTTTTAGGTGAGGTGCAGCATGAGTGGAACTGGCCCCACCCTTTAGTCCTAAGGTTCATCTGCCAGGGCCTAGTGAGCTTGGATGGTGGCAGCAACGTCCTCGGGATGTAGGTTTAGTTAGAGGATCCTTCTCTTGGATGGATGGCCTTACAGGGTTAAGCAAGCTCCATCTGCCAGAGTTTGGAGTTAGAGTTGTCCTTCTCCTAGAATGGTTGCCGGGAGGCTGGTGAGCCCATCCTGCCCGTGGACACACTTTGTCTGACCCTTCAATTGAGATCTGACTAGCATGGGAGACCCTACCAGAGGCATAACCACCGCCAGCACAGCTCAGAACCTCATTAGGGCATGCAAGCTTCTCCCCTGTGGAAAGCAGGTGTCCGTGGAGAAGTGTAACACCATAGAGTTCTTTAAATGTACACAACATTAATCCATACCTACTCTATAGACATTTTCATTGCCAATCAGCCAACAGAAGCTTTCATACCAAGGAGAACCAGGCCCAGCCTGTTTTTCTTCAGTAACTTCCAGAGACATAAACTGATAATGCTTTTACTGATCTTCCTAAACGCCACGAGGGGGGTCCCACAGTGGGCAAAGGCTTGTTGGCACTACTTGGCCAACAAGCTCTGAAGCTCAAATGCCACCCAGGAGACTGCCCATAGCTCCAGTAGCAGGGCAGGAGGAGAAAGGCAGTGCTCAGTGTTCAGGGAAAGCATAAGCAAGCTGGTCTGTAAAGAGCAAAAGCTTGTCCATCCATGTTTTCAACAATCCCTTCCATCCCTCCTTTCTTCTAGACATGTTGGGCCAAAGGCCTTTCTTCTGAAAAATGTCTTTGTAAATACAGTGATCTGTACAGCAATTGGTTTTCATTGATTGTTTCAGTTTAAATCTTTATTTAGCTGAAAAGCAGTTAAAACCACTTCACGATGACACTGTTCAAGATCCTCCCACAACATGCTAGTATCAGTCCTTTTCAAGATGCAGGACTGTTCTCTCCAATAATTTGGTTTCTTGCAAAAGTATTTTCATACATTTTCAGCTAAAAAAAGTATCCCAGTGGAGTAATTAATGTCTGACGTTGCTCACACACCTAAAATTAAACACAAATGTTTTTAGAGTTTATGAAATGTAGACTTCATTAAACTCCCTGACCAAAAAGGAGGGAAATGGGGCTCTGACTGACATTTAAAGGCTTAATGTGCTCAGTACAAGTAATCAAGTTCAAATCCTGAAGTGAAGGAAGTCACAGGAAATAACCATAATGGATCTTGCAGTGGGACTAGATCATTATAGGTCCTTTCCAGTTGAAATTCTTTTTCTTTTTCCTTTTTCTTTTCTTTCTTTTCTTTTCCATTCCATTATGTTTTTCTAACCAGAACAATCTCCATGGAGAAGATTCACACAGAAATTATCTGTCTCAGATGTCAGTTAAGTAGCTTTCCTTGTTTACTTTTCATTCTTTCATGATCTCTACTATTGAATTTTATTTGTACAACTTATATGCATTAGATTCTTGTAATCAAGAGTTAGTATGTACCATAAGTATGTATAAAGTACTTTTTTCCTCCATAATGATAGTCAGCAGGAAAAAACTTAGAACTTCAACAGTTGACTCATTTACTGGCATTAATATTCCTTTGCATATATTTGAATTTATACTTTGTGTGTTTCAATTTTTTGTTTTGTTGTTTTGCTGTGTTGGCTGGAAGGACTGTGCTAAAATTCACCTGCCACTCAGTTTAATTTCATGTGTTTAGGGCTGTACAACCTTCCATGTAAAGCTAATCAATACAAGGATTTATGAAACTTCGAAACACAACAGTCTAAAGGAGGAAATTATAGTCAGTTCCATTTATTAAAGATTTCCTATACTAAATTTAGTATAAGAGAATCCTTATACATCTTCTTTTAGGGTATTTGTCAAGTGCATAGACTGAAGAAACAATCATGGTTGGTTCCACTGCAATGTGTCTTTATTTGTTGCTTGCTATTTAATGCTAGCTGGAAGGAAGCAAACCATGTCATGTGGAGGTGAAATACTGGTTCGATTTTAGTCACTAGCAGCTCTTCCATTAATTTCTTCTGGAACTTCACCTGATGTGCAAAACACTGTGCCATGAAAAAAGAAACAGCAAATTTTATAAAATGAAAATAGGATGAAAACACAAATGACTCTGCATCCTCCCTGTATCCAGCTGTCTCACATTGCAAGCTAGATTACATACATATGTATTCATACGTCTAGGCATATACATGCATTTATGTAAGGTATATGCAAAATTAAAGATCTTCTTGTATCATTAACTCATTTAAATGCAGTATTTGTGGCTGAATATATTTGTGTCTTTCCAGGATTAACAACATATTTCCTAATCATCTTTGCTTATCTTCAACATGTACGAAATACTTTTGCCTATACTTTCATTCCTTCTCATGACTAATTATAATGTTTCATACTGACAGAAAATTTTATTAAGATATTTGTATCTCAGAACACTCTGACTACCTAAAACTTATACAGGCTTTCAAATACTTATTTTTGGAGGATTTGAAGATATTCCCAATTCTGATTTTTGTATTTTAGTTGACAGATGAGCAATTACATTGTTTTTCAGAAAATAAAATTTCATGCAGATGATGAATTGTCCATCAACTCTATATGTATGCATATACATATGTTTTCGTTCATATATGCATGCACACACACACTCTATGAAGTTCGTTACCTAATAATACAGCACTAGAAGCAGTTAAAACACTCATCTATCATAACATACTCAATTTGTATCAGTTAAAGATCAACACATAAATAGCATTTCAATATGAGAACATGCAAATCTCTTTTAAAAACCTTAAAAAGGCAAATTGCCTGCATATGTCAGTACAAGTCCAGTTACATGGCTAACTTGCCCGTTTCTGTAGGCATGCAGTTATTTAGAGCACTTCAGTTTTTTGGTCTCTCCAAATGTAATTTGAAATCTTAATGAGTTACTTGTTTTGCTCTTGTGAACAACTTCTGAAACTAAAAATTATTTTCTAACTTCAATCATTTCTCTCTCAGTTGCCAAATATTTCTTTGGTACTTCATGACACAAGAATAAGCAAGTTGTTACTGAATCATTCATGATTTAAAATATTTTCTCCCAAAGTTCTAATTTGCAGACAGTTCCTCTTGCTTCTTGTTCTTCCTTCACTTACAAAATGGAACATAATGGGATCTGTGAAGGGAAAATAATAAGCAATAAAAAACATTTTTCATTGGCCTACAGATCGCACAGAAAATTAGCTTATACAAACATTACAGGATACAAACCATACAATTTCCTTTCAACATGACAAGAAACAGCGTACAATCTTATTTTTAACAAAAAAAAAAAAACGGTAAAAATTATTTTTAAAAAAAAAAAAAAAAAAAAAAAAAAAAAAAGAAGAAAGTTAAAAATAGTGAATACAATAACAAACCACAAAGAAACAAGAACAAGATTTGGTTCAGTTTTTGTTGACACTTGTTTCTACCAGACATTGGTCATCAGGCAAAGGGCAAGTTTTCAATGGTTCTAGTTTGTCCTCTTTAGTACCACCCTCGTTCCTCCAAATGACTGCTTTACATGAAGTTTCCTTGGAAACAATTATCAACTGCATTGTGGAGATCAATTGGATACAAAAGAGCAAAACAGACATTTTATCACTGCAATTCATGTATATCTATAAATGGTGGTGATCTAGTACTAATTGCACCAAACAGCTTATTATAATAAAATATTCATTGTAGCCAAAGCTGGATTGCTTGTGAAAAGG
>VWZG01005124.1:830025-865361 GCA_013396735.1 Grallaria varia
TTGGGGCCAAGAAACAGAATCTGTTTCAGTCTTCATTCCAAAAAAAAAAAAAAAGACAGTCTTGATCTTGCCAGTTTCTGTTTTCAAATCTTTTATTTCCTCCTGAGATGTGTGATATGGGAACCTGAGATGGACAATGCAACAATAAAAAGAAAAAAGATTATATGGTAGTGAACAATTCCAGAGAGTGAAACTGCAGAGTAAAATGACCAAGGGGTGGTGAATCTGTTTCAGGTGACATAAGAAATAAGCTGAGAAGTACTTAAAAGCGTTAATGGTGATGAGACCCTGTTTTTATAGCTGGATAAGATCAGGCCTTTTTTTTTTTTTTGGGGCTCACTCAGTATGTGCTGTAAGTATTCAATGCCAATATTCAAGACACAATCCTGTAATGTCATTACAAGGTCCCATCACAGTCACTTGCACATTTCCTTTGGCACAGCAGTTTCGGGTTTTTTTGATGGGGGACAGGGTCAACAGTCAAGAAATCCCTGCCCTCTAATAAGACAGCAGGAGAAGAAAAACACTTGCTAAGCACTTCAGCTGTTCTCAGATTCATAAAAAACATCATGTTGTGGAGACTATAATGTTTCTTTTTCCTGTTGGTCAGCTGCTACAAAACCTTTGGGAATTTACTGGGTAAAAGCCCCAGAAACTCTGTGCTTCCTGCTCTTGCCTTGGTACGGTAGCTATGACAGAACTTCTAGTGGCAGATATAGCATCACAGGCAATATTTCCCATTATACTGGAGAGCAGGACAGGAGTAGCCATCCTCTCCCAGATATTGAAACTACCAATAAAGGAAACCCTCTAGATCCTCAGAATGCTGATGAAGAGCACAAAAAAGCATGAAAATGTGGAGAGTGGCAAGACACTGATGCCTTCAAGAAGGGAAAGAAATTTGGGACCAGAGTAGAGAAGACAACTGGATTTCACTCTAAAAGTTTGATTTGGGTTTAAGCTCATGCTCAAACCTCCAGCCCCTGAAAATTAACACAGTACATTTCAGGTTGTGCATTACACTAACAAAACCTCACAGTTCTGCTCTTTCTCTAATTTTGCACCTTTCACACTGCAGGAGAGTCTTTTTATCAATCTTAGTCTCTATCCCAACCTTCTTGCGTAAAGGTTAAAAAGAATGTATTGATTATACTGTGAAGTGTGCCAATGACATTTCTAAGGTTGTGTAGTACAAATCTATAGATAGCTAGGGAGTGTTCATGCTTGATCAAGTTCTTGTTATTACTGGGACAAGCTCAAACCTTAGCAGATGAAAGATGTTTTTCAAATTACCTAGCTCTGTAAAATATTTTTCCTGATTCAGACCATTTTAACTTCCCCTTGCTGTTAACATACCACAAATCACAGACAAGTCTGCAGAAAGGAACTGCAATGAAATCCTGCTTATGGGAGATCCGTCACCAGCTTCCAAGCAGTCAGTATTTCATTTCAGGTTCTTGATAGAAACAAGTAATATACATCTTCGTTCCTAAGCAAACATTGATTAAGATGGTTGTGTCAGATCTGCTCCTGGGCCTTTTTTCTGCCTGTTTTGCAGCTGTCACATCGCTTCACAAACTATTCTCCCCTCTGCTTCTGCAATGGGACAAGAAATTCTGGAGCTTAGCACCCTACTGCTGTCCTAATGTCCATTAGTTTGTCCAGGAAAAGTAGCACTGGTGAAGCTTAGCTTCCTACTGATTTGCATGCTGTGGTCAGATCTCCCAGTGTCTCATTGTGGAGGAGCTGTGACTGGTGCTATTTGTACCACTGAGGCATCATAGCACTTCCCCTAGACAGGTTCTCTGGTTTGACAAGGATTTCACTGTCTCTGAAATTTTTCCCTCAGGTTGACACAAGAAGGCCTTCTCTCTCACAGCAGCCTATTTTCGTGAACTTTTTAGGAATCTTATGAGTATTTAAACTGCCAGACAGCTGGAAGTCTTCTTTAAAACCTGTCTGGTCAGATAGATACATGTACAGAGACTGGCAGACACAAACACTTAAGACTTGCTTCAGTAGAAAGACAAGTTACAAAAATTTAGACTTTTAGCATGCTTCTGACAGATTTCCTCTGTAGGTATATAGGCTTTAGTCACAGGAGCTCAGAAACTTTCATCAGCCCTCTCCACCCAGGAACAGCTGTGTTCCACAGAGTTTTTGTTGCTGTTACAAGTCATTCTGTAGCCTACTGACAATAGTAGAGAAAACATGCAATAACCCTTCAAGGGAATAAACAAATCAACCTTCAAGTCTCAAATGAGTGCTGAGACACAGGTCTCAGGGCTGACACTTGAGCTCCAGACTTTAAAATCTGCTTTGCCTGTGTGTCAGCCGTGGCTGTGCATACCAAAAGGCTGAATGGCTTTCTTGCCGACAGGAGTTGCGTATACCAGAGAGTGGTTCAGTTCGTGAGTCATTGGCTAACCAGATGTCAGAGAGCGTGATATCTACAGTTGGTTTCTGATGGAAATGTCAAAGAAGGTGTCTCTAATGCTGAAGTCACTTCTCAGTGATGGCTTGCTACTGATTCATAACTGCTTTCTGCTCTGCATCCATATACCATGAAAGCTGCTGTCTGAGCATATGTGCTCAGATAGAACTAAACTAGCTCCTGTTAAAGGAACTGTATAACCTAGCAACCTACCCAAAACTGATGACATAATTAGTGAACTGAAACTACCCATATTACTATTCCTTCTTCATGGGATAAATAAAAGAGGTTGAAAATATAAAGTATTTCTTACATGTATGAAGAAGAACTCATGCCCGGAGATTTCATCCTAGAAGTGATACTCTCCACAAAAAAACATTACTCTACAGACATTTAGCCTTATTCCTTCACACGTATCTCAAAATCTGATACTATAGTGTCAAGTTCACTGAGAGACTGATGCTTATGAGGAGTTCAACAAACTTTGATCCAGGACAAAAAGATGTCTGCAAGATTTGTTTACAAAGGAAGTGCTTTTTCTTCCTGTCTTTTCAGAAGTACATTCAATTTTCTGATCTTTTGTTCTCCATTTTTAATTTCTTTTCGGTCAAATGACTATGTACTACCTCTGAAATACCAATTCAAGTAGCAGTAATAATAATAATGATGCCATGTTTTAATTTTGTACCTTTAATTTGGAGATCTTGAAACACTTCATACAAAAAGATCATTATTATTATTATTAGCTTTCTTTTATACATTTGGAGACCAAAGCATAGAGCCATAAGGGAACTTTTTCAAAGCTACTCTGCAGAGCTAAAAATGGAACCAAATTTTCTTTTGTCCTCATTCCCTGTACCATCCTAATTCTACAAAATATTGGCAAGTTATATGATAAAGCATACATGTATCACATATTCAAATATAAATGGCAGATGTAAACAAGCTGAAAGAATTGAGAAATGCTCCTCAGTAAATTCTATGGCACATGCTAGGATCTGTGTCAGCTCTACTAGACTATATTTTCTCTGCTGTCCACACAAATTTCTGTAGCTTAAGATCTTTCATGCTTCACCATATTCAGACTTCTTTTTAAAAATTCACATATTCTTATCTGTTCTGTCTGGAATTTAATACTGCGGTGTTTTTCCTCTTTCTGAACTTATCAGTTCATCACCTCTCAAAACAGCCGAACTTGCAGTAGTTATCACTTCATCTTGCAGAATGTGCAAAATGCAGGCTTTGGTAGGTCCCTCATCAGCTTATTCCCTATGGTCTAGATTTTTATATTTTTTTATGTTAAAATTGTTTCAGGTTTTTATTAAAATAAGTTTATGCATTTACCATTATTTTTCCAAAGCTTCGTGACTCTCCCACAGAGACTAAACTTCATACACTTGATGTTCTTAGAGCTATGTCCTTTCATCTTTCTAGAACAAAGCCATTTTGAAAATCTCTCAGGCTTTTTGTAGCTTTTGGTAATAAATCCAGGGGGATTTTTTTTTCTTCCCAGAGGCTCTCAGAGGGGTTTCAAATTGTATGAGGGTCTCACATGCACTGAACAAACTGTCCCTCCCCTCTCAATTAGGGCTCACTTTACTGAGGCTCAGGCAACATCTGTAGCTTGTTTTAGGGGAATTCTTAGTTCTGCACTGTGCAGGGCAGCTGCCTGGAGTTCAGTTCATGTGCTCACCAGGCACTGCTTCAGGATAAGAACTTCTAGATGAGGTCCCCTGGAGTTGTTAATTAGACAAGTATTTTATTGCCTGTCTTCTTGTGAGGTATTTGATAGCTGCATACTGAGTATCAAGGTGGCCCACTGCTGGAGGAACAGAGACTGTCCTATATTTAAAGTTCTCTGAAATGCTTTTGGGTAGGTAGATTACTTGTTGACTTTCCTTCCCCACTGGTCTAGGGTCCTTTAACCAAAGCTCTTACTGATACATCACCAGCAAACTGAAGCTACTTTGCCTTTTATGTCCTGTGTTATGACATACGATCATTTACAGCCCTAGAAGGTGTATTGACATCTGCACTAAATTATAGGTGTATGTAATTTTGAGGTATACATACAGGTGTGTAGTGAGATCATAAGGCCAAAAGCATTACAACTATGATTCTTAATATTCATGCCACAAAGTTATGTTTCCAGCACACCAGTTCTCGGTGATCTTCAGCAATATGGCTCCTGTGTTCTGGGTTTTTGTTGGTCCTGATTAGTTTTTCTACAAAATGGACTTACAGGAAAAATCAAAATAAGCTAAGTCTGTATTCTAATGTGTACACAGAGTTCAGGTTTGCATTTCGGTTCTATGAGTGATTCATGGTGTTGTGTACTGAGCCGTTCATTTAACTTCTTGCTTTTGCCCCTTTGGTTTTCTTTTAACCTTGCTTTACTTATGAATAGCTTAGTGCTCAATATCATGCAGTATTTATTGTGTTAAAGATTGAGCTTTAGAAGAGGCAAATCATTATGGCCAAAATATGGCTGGATCTCTCAAGAGAATGTCAGTGACAATATTAAGACCTTGCTTTATGAAGGAAACTAATTTTACCAACTCCACTGGGGAGTTTAGGTTTAAAGGGACCTTTAAAGGTTATTTAATACAATGCCCTGCAATAAGCGGGAACATGTTCAGCTAGATCAGGTTGCTTAGAGGCTCATCAGCCTGATCTTCAGTGTTTCCAGGATGGGACATCCACAATCTTTTTGCACAACCTACTGCAGTGTTTCACCACTGTCTGAGTAAAAACTTACTTCCTTATAACTAAACTAAATCAACCACCTTTTAGTTTAAAGCCATTACCCCTTTTCCTATTGCAACAGGCCTGCTAAAAAGTTTGTCCCTATCTTTCTTATAAGACCTCTTTAAGTATTGAAAGGCTGCAATACTGTCCTCCTAGAGCTGTCACTTCTCCAGGTAGAACAACCCCAACAACTCTCTGTGCCTTTCCTCACAGGAGAGATGCTCCATCCATCTCATCATTTTTGTGTCCCTTCTCTGGACTCACTCCAACAGGTCAATCTTGAGCATGACCAAAGCTGGATCTAAGGTCTGCCTGCTTCCAAAATCTCTGCACACTTTTAATAGTGAATACATAGATTTTAAACATCTTGTAATCTTTACAAGCTTTTAGCATACATCCAGGTTCTGTGTCTTCTAAACCAAAAATGTGATAAGATTAACATGCATTTTTATTTAAAATCTGAAACTATTTGTCACTGTTCTAGAGACCTTTTTGAGAGAGTCAAATTTCAGGAAATTTCCTTCTCATCAAGGAATGAGTGATTTGAGTATATTAATTCTATATCTTTATCTCAGCTAAACTACATATCTTAAGGTTAATTTATGAGACTGGATAGCAGATGTTTTGGAGAAGAGTATGAGACTTAAACAATCATGAGAAGGATGAAAGAATGTGACTCTTTTTATACAAGCGTGTGACTACCCTTTTAATCAGGGAAACATTTTTTTGTATGACCTAGTATCTAGTATTGCTAGTTACACTATTTAAAGTTTGGCTAGCAAGGCGCAGATGGAGGGGAGCCAGGGTTCTTACAAGTCTTGTCTCCCCCACCCCATCAAGTCCCAATCAATATCACAGATTCAGTACCAAAGAAGAAATAAGCTCCCAAAAAGAACACTGTAATTTCCCCAGAGGACTAAGGAAGGAGAAAGATTGCTGTGACTATATGGCAGTGATTACTGGGAGACCTCTCTGCTACAGCTGCAATTTGGTCTTCATGTATGGTTAGGGGAAAAAAAAGCTGAGTCAGATAATTCTGTTCCTAAAGTATTTAACATCCAAAATCAGAGAATAGGAAAGAATATGATGGGCTGGAGCATTTTTTTACAGTGCAATGTATCTGACACACATCTAGGCCATTAATTAGAGACTCTTTATATTGCAGTTGATTATAGGGTCTGAACATTAGTATAGTTTAGAAGTCGGAGGTGGAAAAGATCTGGTGAATTGTCAGCTTCTTGCCATTCCAAGATCCTTCTGAGCTAAAGGACGTAACTGATAATGGATAACCTTTTCTGGGTTCTATTCTTATTTGCCAAATTACAGATGAGGAATAGGAAATAAGAATTCAGATGACATTTGAGCCATGAGTCTTAGGAAAAAAAAAATAGGATTATTAAAGACAACAACTGTGTCGTGTGGGAAAGGTCATGGTTTAATTGCAAGATTCTGAAATCAGGATGCTAAGCACTAGGATAACAGGTTCGAGAGACACATTCAGTTAAATGGCTCAGTGGAATAGACATTATTTTTCATTTTCTATATAAAATAACATTTTTAAACTATTTATTAAAAAAAAAAAACAACCTAATTTACCTGAGTATATCTGATTTTTAAGTGATAAATTGCACCTATAAGACCCTTCAGAAAAAGATACCTCTTATTTAAAATAACTCTTAAAACATGAAACCTTCAAAATCTGATCCTGAAATAGATACCTTATCTAGATCTTATCAAAATCAATTTTATAAAGAGAGATGAGTGAAACCCAAATAATTTTAGCAACAGTATCTGAAGTGAAATAACTGAGCATGTAGTCAGTCATTCTTGGCAAACATGCTGTTATTCAAAAAGACAATATGGTACCTGTAATTATGAAAGACTATTATATTCTGAAGGAAGTAATATTTACAGAATGTCACAGTGAAGACAAAGTTCTCAAGGTACTCTCTGCATTTAGGTAGCTTAGAAATGTAAATGTTTTGATAATAGTATTAACCACGTGCTTTACTGTAACTTATTGCAATGAACTTTTATCTTCTAAAATTTATTTCAGACTTGAAGAAGCTGGATTGGCATCATATGGGACTGAACTCAATTTACCCAAATTACATATATCTTGCAGGCAGTGCCATTTTCCATAAGCTATCTTGTCAACATGTCTCAACCAACTTATGGCACCTCCAAAGATGAACACATTTTTCAGCCTCCATGTTCATTCATTCCTTGATGTATTTGCTGAGCTTGCCAATTAGTGTCCTTGAAGAAGAGGAAATCAGATGTTTGATGTGGACATCAAGTTTGGGACCACCAAGTCATGCCAAAGAGTTGTTTGCATTAAACAGCCATCACTTAGTTTCCCACATGACATCAATTTTGTCCTTTTACCTACGATTACAATATGAAATAGCTGAGCTGTCTCACATTCTAGCTCAGGAAAACTGTTGGCAAGTGTTGATGTATGTTTTCTTAATTATAACAGCCATACACCTCCAATTAGCCATTACATAATACAATCTGTTCTGTATTTGATTTGAACTAACAGATTCTATTATGGACATATATAAGCGCCTAGAAAGATGGATAAGCCCAGTGCCATGGAGGTGACAGACTCCACAATCCAACAGCAATCCCTGTGTCATTCAGTCTCCTGTTGAGTGTGAATTTAAATCATTTAAATCCTGAATATTTCTGTCCTTTGACTATTATAAAATTTAAATCCTTTAAGAATTCTTTTAGAAAAAAAATATGAATCAGGAACAAATGATAGGATTAATAAAACCATTGTTCACTTGGATTTAAAAATCCATCATGAATTTTCTAAATCTCAAACTGTTTAGTTGGGTTTTAGTTTTCACACTTGATGTGTTTGATCTTAAATCGTTCAGTAATAAAATAGAAAAATTACAAATCAGCCTGGTTAAATTAGAATATTCATAAAAAGGTGCCGTAAGAGAGTCATTTACTATCTTAGAAAGTTCACTTACATAGTTCAAATAGATGAAAAATACTTCTTAATAAAATATAGTGTATATATTAGGAACAGCACCGACCCTTCTCTACCTCTATGGGATTTTATACATCTCTGGCTATTGAGAATAAGCCTCTACTACTTAAACTTCTGGGCATGATGACTGAGGAAATAGCTCTTCCTGGTCCAGTCCATGCCAGAAGAGAGGCTGAGCAGGCAATCTATCTGCTAGACTAAAATTAGAGTGAAGCATGCCACCATCTGCCATTTCCACCTTACCTTATGGATGTTAGGCTGGTTGACTCTAAGAAAGCAAGTGCTGGTCCTGAGCAGGACTAGACTTTGAAATATTTTAGATATTTATGCCTTTTAGAATTTTTACCTTAAAAAATTAAAATTATCTTTTTACCTTTTAAAATTAAGCCTTTTAGTTTTCCAGCTTCACTTTTGCATGGCTAGATGTACAACAGAGTATAAAATAATAAAAGTAATATAAGAAAATGTCAGAAAATGTATGGAAGAAATTGGTGAAAAGCTCAGAGGTTCAGAAGACCCATTACATCTGTTTGATGAGGAAGCTGTGCCTCTAGGACTTGTTTACATCATCTCTGCGAAAGGCCTTTCACAAGAGTGAACATGCAGGGGATTTTGCTCACCTCTGGTCTTTTTATATAACCCTTATCTGGAAGGCAAGAAAGAACAAAATTGCTTTTACAGTCTTTGGTGCTCTTTTGCATTTCATTTGTTTATCACAATTACAGTGACTTCAAACTTTTTTGAAATAAAATACACATGTGAAAAAAATTATTTTTGAAACCATGGAAGGAACTCAAATAGTTCAAGTCAACAGAGAATTCTTAGGCCGAATGATGCCCACAGTTCTGGTCAACTTTCTTCATCACCCTCAAAGTGTCCATACGCACCAGACTCTTCAGTCTCCTTCATCAGGAGAGCTTCATCTGAAAACAGTGGGCTGCAGGAGTGTAACAACAGACATAATTTATCATACATAAACATCGCTTCAAACAATACAACAAAAACCAATGAGGCACGGACTGACAATAGTATGTGTAAGTGAATGTAGAGGCCCTTTTATTTATTTTTTTTTCTGTTTTCTTGAACTTTCAGAATTTAGCTGAAATGTAAGATTGAGTGACAGTGGAGTCAGGAGGAGGGCAACTTTTGCATCAAAATAACTTGAACTACACTTTTAAGTGTTTACACTACAAAAGTTCAAGCTTCTAGTTACTGGCAAGGCAAACCTTTGAAGGACAGCTAAACTGAAAGTTACTTTTAAGTTCAAACTGTTCATAAATCAACCCCTTTTTTCTCAGCTCTTTTTCCCATACATTATGGGTTAGGGGGAAAAAAATCTACATCAGTATGTTGCAGATTTTGTGAGCAGATATTTTTGCAGTCAAATCTCACCTGTTTCCTCAGATCACTCTCTGCCGAAAGCACCAAATTTACATTATAATGACAGTGTAGTTTAATGGAAAAAACACTCATCATGGTTTCATAGCTTTCCATTTTGGACACCTTGGCAGTTTATTGAATATTCAGTTTGTCTAAGTTTGCGTCTTCATTTGAGCTTTCCCACTTTTAGAAGGCTGTTCAAGAAAAATCAAAGCATTGGATACAACTTTTCATCATTTTTAAGAATAAGTCTTCATTCTGATATCAGACAGTCCCTCCCTTTCTAAAATATCACCTTCTCACCCCATCTACAAATATGCATTTCATTTTTGTTCTGTAAATTTAGTTTTCATATGTCATATATTTTGGGAGACCTAAAAGACTGGTTTTGAGAACATTTGTTGTTGGCTAGTAATCCAAGAGAAGTAGTAAGAATCACTGAGCATGTGCATCGGGGGTATTTAATCTCTGACTGTCGGAAGTGTACCAAGGAATGTGAAGCTGGTGCTTAATGAAGATACTATTATCTCTCAAGTTATGGATTTGTATTTGGAATTTAAACCAGACCTCATAAACAAGTAACTAAAAGACAGGACAAAATTGTATCAGAATAGTCCACTTCTACACTCCAACACTAAAATATGAATCCAAATCTTAGAGTCTGTTTGCAGCAGGATTAGGGCCAGGAATGCCTTTGTGCATTGTATGAAACTAGACATCACGCTTTTAATATGTCATGAATTCATTTTACTAGTTTTTACGATTTTCTTTTCCATAGTCTAAAGACTATTTGCAGAAACACATCTTAGGTCATTAGAATGTTTCCAGAAAGGGCATGCTATTATTTCTGAAAAGATATGTCTAATGCTTCTATTGCATATCAGTCCACATGTAGCTAAATACCATATACATAAAATTGCAATGGTAAAGAAGGAATCTCTCACTCTCGCTCTTGGTCTTTCTGCCTCACACACACACACATACAGACACACACACACACACACATACAGACATACACAAAAGGAATGGTGTGGCCTCCAGCTTCCCAAATTATTCAAATATTTTTTTCAGCAGAAATACCAATAAACTGAAAAACCCTATAACCACGAAAGGATGCTACAGCAGGGAAAGGGGGAGGTGAAAAGAGGAGTACCTGCGCTGTGACACCATACCTGGAACTCAAGGGTACAAAATACAGTCTCACACTGTGAAAAGCAGATCATCAGAGCAGACTCACTAAATCACCTTCCACTGGTAAGTACACAGGCCAAGCACTCTGGCCCCATAGCAGCCAATAAGTGCCTACCTATTTGTAATGCTGCAAACGCAGTAACATATTTGTTAGCAGGTGTCACTGTGATGAGAAGAGCAGACGGCAGTCAGCCTGTAATTATTGTGTGAACCCAATAGGCGTTACACACTTCATTTTGGAACACATCACAGAATTCTTTAATAGCTGGCCTTATTATTAGGATCTTAAGTTAATTTGTGCAGAATGTTATAAAAGTTAAGCAAGAAGATATTAACATTATACAAATGAGCATGGTTCTGCCTGTTAGCTCGAACATACGGCAAGAAACAGAATGACACTATCCAACACAGCAAATTTACATTTAACAAAATCACTAAGTAAAAATTTTACAGTCATCTTAATTTGCATCACTAAAACCTGGCAGTATTTCACCCAAAATGCATTAGCAGGAACTATTTATAAGATCAGTATCAAGGTTTTCATTTAAAGCCAGTGAAATAATATGATCATTAGAAAGTCTCTACAATGATGCCAAACTTCCTTAGAAAAGTACAGTTAAGGATCACCATCACAGCTCCATGAACAGTTCTTGAAACAATTCATAGCAAAATGACTGTGAAAAGGTAAATTTGGGTTGAAGACAGCAAAATATAATCCAACTTCTGAGCGCAATCAAAGATCATCATATTGTTTATTATCTAAGGTGTGAGCATAAGCACTTCACAGTGGGGTTGGTTTTAATCTATATTTGTCCATCATGGTACAGAGGAGACACAACTTGCATTGATTTTGTTATTGTGTTTGTGCAGCTGATGTGAACTAATGGAGACAGGGTGCGATTCCCAGCTCTGTCTCCATGTCAAGAATCAATCTCCCCTCCAGATCAAGTCCTGTTTTTCTCCTCAGCGCAATGGGAAAAGAAGCAAGGAGAGATGCTGCAGACCTGGTTCTTAGCATGGCAATAGACCAAAGCAGAAGGGAATGCACAAAAATACAGAGACGAGAAGCCTTTCCAGACGGCACAGCTTAAGAAATATATTAGTACCAATAATTGATTTAATTATAGAAATTTAATTAACCTTGCTTGCCTTTGAAAGAGTGATATATTCCTACAAGGCCAAAATTTCCTCTCAGATATGCTCTATAGTTCTTAATTACATCGATCTACTATACTGACACACGCATTTTCCTTTATACCAGTTGCAAATCTACATACCTTAGAATATTGAAGCAAACTGCTATCATATGGATTTGAACAGAATTTTGCCCTCAGATTAAATAAAAAACCAAAAACCCTATGACAAAAAAGGCTGAGTTTCTGACAGAGTACACCACTTGTATGCTGCTTTATATAATATGAATAATTTATATTACTAAAAGTGCTTCCTCTGAAATATGGGTAGAAGAGGGTAATTGCCCATGGATAATACTTTATATATATTGTAGGAGGAACATATCTCAACCCAAGAAAATACACTGACGCTATGGCACAACTTTCAGATATGAATGACTCAATGAATCATGAATGACTATGATTTTCTTGGGACCTAATGGTTTAACACACACTTAAATACGTAACAAATGCATGGAAAACCCTAAACAATCTAAATTGTGTAGCACAGGGTAGACTGTGAACTCTTCTGAGCACTTCAACTACTTGGAGTTTAAACCATAAATGAATATATACGTATGGGGGCAGCTTTGATGTGGCTGATAGTGGCATCCATCTCCCCTAGAAGTTTATAAATCTTTCTGAAATCTTCCTCTATTGCTCTGTCTTAACAGTGACATGTAGTGGCTGCATGGTGCAACAGAGGTTTAAGAGAACAGTAGTGCACAGCTAAGAACAGCATTTAACACATGACAACATATCAAACTTTTTACAGCACACAGCAAGTTTCCATAAACATTTTTATGCTTTTACTGACTTTTAAACAGAGTAACTGTTCATTCACAGATCCATGCAATTGCAGAGAGTATTTTATCAAAAAATATGTCTTAACTCTGAGGCTTTTATGGGCTGCAGCACAGACTGCCTATGCCATAGGGTCTGGTCTGGCACAAAACAGCACCAGAGAGAAAGCAGCAGGTAGGAAATACTCCTGAAAATATGTAATATTTTTTTATTTTGAATTTTAGCCTTTAGATCAGGTGATCACTTTACAGTTGAGTAGGTAGTGAAGTTAGGCCACTACTCTGTTGTGCTGAAGGGTGCCATCGCAACAGTTGTTCATGTTCCACAGTGGCACCACTCATTCCTGCTGCTGTTGCTGTTGCTGCAGCTGCCATCTCATTGCCTCTGCTTTTCATACGCTCATCTTGGAACACTGGCTGGAACTTCTCCTATGAACTGGTGATTTATTCCAACAAACCTACCAGTGTCTGAAAATTAAATTCGTTGTGCTGGGACTAACCTCTTTAAAACAAGGAATACATAAGGCAAACCTATTTTCTTTGTCTGCTTTAAGTACCAAAATCTGTCGAAAACATGTAGCTTGACCAATCTCTATTACTCCTTTTTCTGTCCTGGCAGGTATTATTTCTCTCTAGTAAATGGTGCTTTGTATTAACTCCTCAATGCCTGGCATACAACCATCTGACCTTCCTCTGGACACCATATTTCTTCCAATGTAAAATGATATTCAGAAATTACTGCAAAACTTCATCTCTCCATATGAGCTATTATCTACTGTAAATAAAACAACTATTTAAAGCATGAGGTGTTAATGCATTGATTATAGTCCTATGGAATTTGGAGTGGCAAAAAAGACTTAGGGGAATGCAGTCCACCTAAGTCCACTTTCCAGCAACATGAGAGAGGAAAAATGGAAAATGCAAAGCCATCTTTAGGAATCACTGTCAGCTTTACTGAGATTAAAAGTGCTATTATCTAATAGTCACGTATGACACTATGGAGCACAGTTAAGATGCTCTATATTCTTCTGTTTCTTAATTTGTTTGCACTACTTTTAAATGCAAATATTAATTCTGAAATTGCTATGGCTAAAACAAAAATGCACTGTTTGCTTTCCTGAATCTTTTATTTCTTCTGTGTAGCTCCAGACATAATTTTTCAGGTTAAACTGGGAAAATGTTAGTTTTGTTTTCTGTGAAGAAAATATATATTCCAGGAGCAGAACTGTCTTGATTGATATGTTATGCATCCATCAGTTGGGTTACATGGACTATGAGTCAGGGTATAATTCTGCCCTATGTCAGCGTTTTCTTTTCCAAGTGCTTGAGACTGTGCATTGCAGAAACACGCTTCTGGGGAGAATACTTCAGAAAATTGTGCTAACTCCTTGGTTTCTTCCATCACCACAATGTCATATTAGGAGGCACAAAGTGACATCTTGATATATTGCTTATAGCCTCATATAAGGTAAAGTCTTATTAGAAAGTAATAAAAGTGACCTCCTGCTTTTTTGTCCATAATCTTGTATTACATTAGGATGGAAAATCAGAGCTGGTTATGTTTGCCATTATTTCGTTCTATTTAAAATAATATTGTGCAACACCAAGGTTGGAGTTTGAAAAATGCTAAGAAATAATACTGTCCGGAGCAATATATAAAATATTGATGAAAATAGAAATGACAAACATACTTCCCTGTGGTTCTTTTTGGGTGTGTCTGATAAAGAAAGCAAGTAAACTCTCTGCCTTGTGTTACAGTGTGTTCTCAACTTACATGGTTACAATGCTCAAAATGCTCAAAATGCTGTACTCTAAAAAAAACTCTAGAAACACTGTAAAAATCAGTTTAGTTTGGAGGGAATTATGGCGTGCAAGTACATTGTGCTCATGGCCTGCATTACACCATGGAGGGTAAAGGTATTATGTTAATAAGTGGTGAAAACCCTGTGCCACCTTAAATGAGCTTTCTCAGCTAGAGAGAACAAGTTATTTCTTTGAAGGAAGGGTTAGATTTGGAAACTCAGCAGGAAATATGACTTAAAATGGAACGTAAATGAAATATTTTTTATACATTTAACTTCAGAAATGTCTATAATTCTATCTATATAGGCCAAAAAAACCATAATATTGATTTAATTTAATGCAATTAAAGTTTAACTTGTCCTATGTTAGGGATGTTACTCTAGGGGGAACAAAACTGGTAGCAATAGTGAAATTACAAAAGTTGTTTTATGTCACATTAGTTAACATATGCAAGCTTATTTAACATGTGGACCACAAATAAGTGTAATTATATTAAAACAAGAATCTGTAACTCAGAAGCAATAAAAATAGACTAGGTTGTATTATTAATTCTTGTGTTAAGGGTTTTGAGCCATGTTGATTGGCCTGAATTTTTTGATTTTGTTATGGTACAAAGGGATTGTTTGAAGTAATTTGTCCCCGAGAGAGGCTCACAATCCCAAGCGGGTTTCAATTCAGCAAAGCAAATCTAATTTTGTTTGCTTTATGCAAACCAGAAGGGGCTGTGGTTCATTCTGTTTTCACTGGAGGGGAAAGGCGCACTAATGGGACCTGCTGAAATGCATGCATTGCAAACATCATACCCCTGCATATATTAAATTTAGCTATGTGATGCACTGTGTTCATCATCCCATTGTGTACACAGATATGCTTTAGAACAAAGCCTTTAATAGTACAGGAACCTTACTACATTATGCCAACACACTATTGTATTTATATTTAATGCTACAACTGGAATTTCTTCACTTGGATAAAGTGTATTGGTATGTCGTCTTTTCTTCCCTCCTGTTACTTGTTATAGCAGACAGTACACTGAGGACATTACATGCTTAAGCTTCAAGCCATCTGAAGATTAATTATATGGAGGTCTCATAATGGTTTTTAATTTTCCCTTTTTTACAGCCCAGAGTTAAATAGGAGACATGTTCAGGATCTGATTGCCAAAAGAGCAATAATCCCCAATCCATCAGATCAAGGCTGGAAGATAAATGAAGGGGAATAGCACCTGCAAGACAGGTAATGCTCCAGACAATAACCACTGCTTTGACAGATTGCTACCATCTCTTCAGAGTGGCTCCTTTTTAGGCTTTTCAAATGTGGTATTTATATTGCGTAAAAAGTACACCAGATCTGAATAAATGCTGGATACAGGAGAAAATCCATTTCTCTAAAAGTGAAAGGAAATGTTGCCATTTATTTCACTGGGAGTCAGAGCGGGCCACTAAAAAATGTTTGATGGCAAAATTGAAGGATGGATAAATTTATTTGCATATAAGTCACATTATTTATTTATTGAATTTTCATAATAGTGTTATGGTTCATGTGGTGTTGCTTAATTTTTTCCAGGGTGCTTGTGTTTTGAAAACAATTTTGATATTGCACAGAGACAGACACATCTCAAAACCCTTCAATTTGTCATTAGACATTTGGCTGCTTGCCTATTTTGCTGATAATATTGCAAAACTACATTAATTTATTGAATGATTTTTGTGAATCAGTTCACACAGAATTCAGAATGATACTTGTCATGCATCAGATGATTAACTATTAAAAGCACAGGTTTACTTGTTATGCTTATTGTGTGGTACAGTTCAAAGTTTGCTTAAGTGTGCAATTTAAATTCAAAGATGGGTTAGGAATAATGATTCTTCTACTTTAAAAGTTCCTTCACAAAACACTCCAGGAATATTCTTCCCAATTGTGTTCTGCATGGCCACTTACTGTTCTCCACAGCTACTATTCTTCCTTAATTATTTGTGAGATTTAGTAATCAAAAACTGTTAATACAACACCACAAATGTTTTAGTCTCAATCCCCAGAATGCTGATCACGGGCATCCTGGATGGGTTGATGGGTCCTCTTGCACAGGTCTCCTCATGAGCGAGTGCAACTACAGCGCATGGGCCCAGAGCCCTCCTCCGTACCACTTACACAGTGCAAAGGGTGTGACTGCACTCTTGATAGAGAGAAAAGACATCCTAATATCTCCTGGTCTTTTAAAGCCACTCAGAAGTACAGCAAACAGGTAAAAGTTTGTTTGTGTGTTATCTTAGAAGGTATATTTGAAAAGTATAATATTCTCTATCACTGTATATCGCACGTTCTTTAACATCTATGTCAACACACACAAAGGTTTAATGCATTCTTTTCTGCCAGATTTAAGCAAAAGCTGAGATTTAGATATAGAATCAGATTCTAGGCAAAGTTAGTATTTAAATTTGAGAGTTCCCTCTCTCAAAATGGCAATTCCTTGGGTAACAAAGTAAATATTCAAATTAACCTGAAACTTCTAGGAATGTAAGTAAATAAAGCTTTAAAAGGACAAATAGCTGAGAGGATTTTTGAGAAGATAAAACCCTTTTGAAATTGGAGGAACTACAGTGGTATGGTCTGCTCTGATGCTAACAGCTTTTGGTGATCTTCATTGACCAGGCCAAGATATTTCCATGGTGTAAAGCAAAACAGGACATTCAAGTCAGCACAAATCAGTACCTGCTGGTCAATATTGCTCTTCAGAGCTTTTAGAACAACTTTGAAACTATTTTGATTTACTCCAGCTGAGGATCTGGCCTGAAAAAAAGGCTTAAAAAAAGAAGTGCTCTGATCAAACTACTTTTATTAGCTAAGGTTATTGAGAAAATATTATATGGAATAGAGCTTAGAATGAAGACACAATGTTTGTCAGAAGATTTTAAATTGAGATAATTTTACAGAGGGGGACTAGGGAAATGTTGAAATTACCATCAATTTCAGTCATAAAGTATTTCCATTGTGAAATATGATTTATTACTTGCTTTTATTTTTGTCATTTCTCTTTTATATCTGACTAACCACTTTACAAAAATTAATAAAATAGTGCATACTTTTAGAACCTTAAAGGCTAACTCAGATGAACATAAAGCGAAATGAAGGGAAGGGATGCAATGTCACTTCAATAATGCAATACATACAGCAAGAGGCAATCCTTGCTCCAAGGGGTCTTCTGTAGGAATAGACAAGGCAGATAAAAGAGCTAATATTAATTCCTCAGTTTATGGAGGGAGAACTGAGGTACTGAAAAATCAAGGAACTTACCAAAATTGACAAAGGAACTCTGCCTGAGATAGACACTGAATACATTTTCTTCATGCTCTACTTCAATACCTTTCCCTCCCCAAAGGCTAATGTATATTAAAATAACAAACTTTATACAGCCTGAACTATTCATCAAGATCATGTGGGGCCAAACCTATTTCAGCTTATTCTTAGTTGAGGGTCTGGCAGAGTAAGATGCTCTATTAGTCCCTGGAGTGAACTGATCTAGACTATAGCAAGTGTTAGAGTCCAATTCTGCAAACAATTACACAATTTAAGATACATAGATAGCCTTGTCAACATTATTGGATCTATAAACAGGCTTACATTTAAGAAATTATATATGTTGCATTTATTAGCAACTAGTTGTTAAGACATTATAATTTATTACTAACACAAGTCACATGTAAAATTCAGTCATATCCATAAAAAAAAAAATTCTATCTTTTAGAGGAGTTTGAAATACAGATTGAATAAAAGGTAAATTTCATAGGTTTCTTAATTACAAAAAGCTTCAAAAGAGTTCAAAGAAAAGTTTTATTTGAATAAACCTGTGAGATCTGGCTATCTACAGGACCTCAAGAGTTAGCCTGAATCAATTTAAGGACTGAGTGAACAGAATTAGAACAACAGAATTCATTTGTTTTCAGTAGATTTTCTCAAACAATTTGAATAGAAGTAAATTGGATAGTTATTGTAAGAAAGAAAGTTGAAAGGTTCCCATATTGTTCTGTATCAGGTAAAACTATTTCTGTTTTCTGGATACATCTCAGGATTAAAACAGGTAATGTTTTACAATATTTTTTAAAATCCAAACAGATCATAGAATCATCATAGAATCACAGAATGGTTAGGGCTGGAAGGGATTTTAAAAATCATCTCCAACCCTCCTGCCAGGAGCAGGGAACCTTACACCAGACCAGGTTGCTCAGGGCCTCATCCAGTCTTGTCCTGAACACCTCCAGGGATGGGCAGTCCACAACTTCTTCGAGCAACCTGTTTCAGTGCCCTCACTGTAAAGAATTTCTTCCTAATATCTAATCCAAACCTACCCTCCTCCAGCTTAAGACCATTCCCCAAACAGATAAATCAAAAAATAAAAATAGATAAAATATCTAATTAGCTAGAAACAACTACTAATAAAAATTAAAAATCCCTGTGCATATAAATTCCTTTGCTAGATCCTCTTTTTATGAAAAAAAATTATTCTGTTGCTAGTAATATCTGCTCTGATTCTACAGAAAAAAAGCTTTTACTATTGATGCCCAAGTAAAACACAGAGCTTGTCTGTATTATTATATTTTTCATGCCTATTTTTCTGTTCTCATTGGAATTCTGCTGCAGAAAGTCCTTCAGAATAAAACCTTTGGATTTTCTGCAGAAAAGCTTCAATGATATCCTAACTTTCAAATGGAAAAAAAAAATCCAAAGCCCCTAATACGGTGTTGCATAAGGAGCTGAATCGATATTTGGCTTTTCTTCTCAGGCTTTTAATTTAAGATGTTTTTAGGTGACATTCAATGAAGTATTGCTTCTACAATACCTACATATTGAAAACAATAAAATCATAAAAGTTGGAGATGAGAAGACACTAACTCAGTGTAACTCATTCTGGCTCCCTGTGTGAGAGTTCCGATAGAACAGAGCATGTACAATGTCATTAGTCGATGCAGCTAAATGCATATATATATATATGTGTATGTGTCTATATGAATATATATATATATGTATGCATATCTATATACAAGAGGCATACAATAAACTATGGTTCTAGACGTTTGTTTTCTAGCCCTGGCATTTGCTCAGCTCAGGAATTTCTGACTTGTTGTCACAAAGTTTGTAGCTTAAATAACAGGAGGGCTTGACACAATGTCCTCTGCTAAATTTCTGAATAAATTTGGTGGGGTTTTTTTGTTTGTTTGTTTCATTTTCTTGGAGGAAAGATTCTGAAGTGTTTTTTGGAATCTCTGCATATTGTTAGGTCTGCCCAAGGGCTGGTGGTGTTTGTACTCTATGTGCAGTGCACTGCATGGGATTTTATTGTAGCAATTATTGTAGTTCATTAACTTTATTATGGCTGGATTAAAATAAAACCTGGCTTAACAAACTATAAACTAATAAAACCTATATTGTTTACTCAAAATATTAACTCCTAAGGAGAGATCAATTAAAAGGACTGACAAGACAAGCAGATTTTAGGATTAAACTGCTCAGCAAGAAATGCAAGAAAAGGTCCTCAAATGGAGGATGCATTGCCTGATGTCCCTTACAGCATGTTACCTGGTTTAGACAAACATTATGTTCTTGCCTTAATCCTGTCTTCAGCTCTGTACTATCTACTCAAGGACCCCAGCTTGCCTTCTGGAGATGATGTGAGGTACCACTGAGCTTCATTCTGCAGGATCCATGCAGAGATGTGTGTGTCCATGATAGTTAGAACAGGGTGAGGAGTCCAGGCAATATGATGATGAAGGCAGTCTTGAGCAATCACCAAGTGACTTGAAGACAGTCAGACCTAAGTGCAGAACAGTAGCTAGGAACCTTATTGGAGTGATGGGGAAGTCACACCTGCTTCTTTCTTTTCAGATATGTTGTTTAAACTCTTTGTTTTTATTGGTTTCAGAAATGGGCTTGGAGGGTGATGAGACTTAGCAGCACTTGTGCCAAGTTCCTCATTTGGCACTTGTCTCCTTAGGGCTGCCAACATTCTGATGAGGTTCAGCCATGTATGAGTAGCCTGGAGTCCCATGGGGTCGTCTAGGCCTAATCATTTCCACTTGTGTTAAGTGTCTGTGCCAAGTAAAATGCCATCAATATCTTTTCCAGAGTCTTTTGTACGGGAGCACAGGAACAATGGGAGATGGCACCAGGGAATACCTGGCATGAGAATCCCATATCACCATGGGATACCTACAGAAAAGGCAGTCAGTTACCTTATATGAATATCACAAACATCTGATAATATCTGGACTTTCAGACAGTTGGCAACTGGAAAGTAGATGTTCCAGATGTCAGAGATGCTGCCCTTCCGAGTGCTGGTGGTAGCTATACACTGTGTACAAGGTACTGCATGGGATTGTCATGAAAAGGCAAGTACAAAATTAGGATGATGAACCAACATCTTTCTGATAGAGGTTCAAACCTTTATACAATTTTATATTGCTTACCTGGAATATTTTTCACTGCTTTACTCACCCTTGTTCAGTTTCACACAAATTTCACTGTGTATACAATTGCTGGTATATTTGGATTAGTGACAGGAAAAAACTAAGATGGTCAAAGACCTCAGGATCTGTCATGTTAGATTAGGAAGGAAGAACCTAGTCAGATTCTTGGAAAGAAATCTAAGACCTCAGTAAATTTAGCAAAACAATGCCCATGTGACTGACTATACACACAACAGGCTACAAAACGCCTGGGAGAGCGAAAAGCTATTTACAAAGGTTTAAAGCTATTTTGAAAAGACTGACACAAGAACAAATAGGAATAAACTGCTCACAACTAGCTTCAGTCTGGAAACCAGGCATTTATAACCAGGAATGAGGTAAACACCTGGAACAGCCATCCACTATTATGTGAAGAAAAAACATTGTAACTACTTCTAAGCAGCAGCAGCTTGAAATATGTCTTGTCTTACCAGCAGATACAGGATGGATTCTAAGAAGCAAAGAGTTTACCTTCCTGACCTGCAGATTTGACACTCTGCTGTTATCTGAATCTTGGAAGCACTGTGGCTGATATTATCACTGGTAGAGATATTTTAGAGTTTGTGGCCATTGGCAGTGAATGGTATTTGATCTGAAACTTTCAAAGGAGTCGGTAGAATCTGTTTTGCTGAGCAGAAGGTCTATAGTGAGCATGTCTCGCTAAAAGCCAAAAGACTCTCTAAATGTATTTCCAGCACTGTGCAATTAAATCTGCATACAAGTTGCCCTTAATATAATTTGTTGCATGCAAATACCAGATCCAATTCTGCCAGCTTTACTTATGTTAAGTAACCCTCAAACAAATAGTTTCTATGAATTCCCAGTGGGACAGCTTACATGAGTAAGTGCTGCTATACATGGCGTAAGGTGGCAAGGCTTGGCAAGGAATGAACAAGCATGATGATTCTCTTCATTATTTTGAGCCCCTAAAATGATGCTACCCAAACATAATTTCACAGATGATTGCCAAAGGAGTTTTCCTCAGATTTGGGCCATCCCAACAGAAATAAATCTCCCAAAGGCAAGCATTTACTATTGAGAAAGTTTGCTTATTTCTTGATTTTCACTGTTAATGCAGGCAGTTGCAGTGCCAGCTGTGGGACAAGGGGGACAAAGGCAGACCAAACAACAGACTTTGGAAGTTGGTTAATAGTACTTTTGAAAACCTCTCAGCGCCAACAGAGTTACTTCATTGCATTATATCCTCAAAGCCAGGTCTGGCACTACCAATCATTGGTGCGTTTTGAAAGGCATCGTAGCCCTCTAGCAGTGAATTATGGATTGCACACCACCTTTCTCGGCAGCTTGTTGAACCAGAGTCATTTATTCAGATGGTATTGAGAGTCTGGGGGCATGACAGTACATCTGACCCCTTTTGGGTAAAATTTGATCTGGCATTTCATTTCACGGGCTCAGCCACCAGTCTGTCAAATCTTCATTTTGCGGGTGCCCAGTAGAACTGCTGACGCTTGTCTCTAACTCCTGGTGCTTTCATCTTTCAGCGGCAATAAACATGTCACACTGCTGAGGTGAAACACAATCTGGAATTAAATTTACTGCATATAAAATATGGTGCCCTCTTTATTGGTTCAAATACTTGTCACTCATAATTTATTTGAAAGTGTATGGCATTCATGAGGCAAGAGTGCCGCTGGAAATGGAGGTGGGGGGAGCTGCAGAACTTCAAGCCACAGCAGTTTGCAAGAGCTCTTCTTTAACACCCATTTCCCCATCACTTGCCAGTCCTGACTGCTATAAACACATCAAATATGATATCAATGCCTCGGCCAATAAACAATATGTATCTCAGTATAAACAAGCTCGGGTATATTTGACTGTGTAGCTGCAAGTTAGTTGCAAAGTTGCTGAAGGAAGATAACCACTATTGCTCTCAGAAGTACAATTGTATAGATGTTTATACATGTGCATCTGGGGGATGGAAGGGTGAGAAAGATGGGAAGGAGTCAGATTTAGCCCTAGTCCATTTCAAACTCGCTCACCATTCCTTTCCTTCTGGCACTCAACTTTTTCATGATTTATTCCAAATACTGTCGATCAGCTTTAACTAATACAGTTCTTGAATGAAGCACCTCTCTAATCTCTTCAAACACAGATGTGGAAGTGCAGCTTAGAGCATGGAGGCCAACAAAAGCACTTTGCCTGTACCAGTGATTAGCTTTGATTGACATAGTACACTTCTGCTTTCACAGGCATACTTTAACACCCATAAATGATTGTTTTAAAATGAGAAGCACTGGGTAGTGTGGCTCTGGCTTTAGTAAATATGCAGTACAAATGTAGTAGCAGATAACTGAGAGAATACAAAACACTTGATATTTGTTTCTGGCTTTTCTTCTCCTTTTTCAGTTTACGCTGGGTTTTTGGTTTTGGTGTGTTGTTGTTGTTTTTTTTTTTTTTAATCTAGCATTTATTCTTAATTGTCAAAGAAAAATCATGGTAATATGAATTCTGCTTAAACCTGGACTTTTGATCCAGTCCTAGGTGTGCTTCCCAGTTTTTCCAAATAAGGTGAAGTGGGAACAGCAGTCTAATATTAACAAAGTCAGATAATGATGAATGTGAGGGGTTTTTTCCTGTTGTAACACACAGCTTTATTTGTAATAAATTGATGAAAATAAGGAAAGATTAGAAAGAGGCAGATTCAGGATGTGTAAAGGCATCCAGACTACAAAGCACAGGGTGCCAGCAAAAGAATGTCAAATATGTGCAGCAAAAAGCATTTGCAGATACAAGTTCTATTCTGTTCTAATTGCTTAATTGCTAAATTTTTATAGAATCCTCTTGATGTATTTATGAATGCAGCCACGTGATGATCGAATACACACACAAAAATGAAGCTCCAAATAAAAGATAATATTCAAAAAAAATAAAATAACTTCCACTTTCACCCACCAAGCATTCATAGTTCCCATTAGCAATCAATACTGCCCATTCTTCCTTTTCCCTCAAAAAAAAAAAAAAAAAAAGCCAAGCTTTGGTCTATGACCTATCAGCCTACACTCTGATGGGACAGCTTGGGAAGCAAGTTACAGTTTTCATCCCCTTCTGCTGACCTCAGCCTCCTGGTCACACATGAAGAGAGAGGTGTTTTCTTTGGATATCAAGCAACCAAACCATTTAAAAGCACACAAATTTGAACCAGCGTATAACACTATACTTGAAAATGAACTGGATGTGAGGGCAGACAATGGGGCACAACTGTAATGAGATCCTGGTGAGAAACACCCATTAACAAGTGAATAGCCACTGTATGCAAGAGGTGAAATTTCCAAGCGATCTTAAGATGTAGATTTGTGTAAAGGGTGTTACCAGTAATCAGTAACCCAGTAAGGGAGATACTACTGACAAAATGGACTCCCAAGCGTTGCTGTATTTATACTATGATATAAAGACCTGAATGTCCATTTTAGTTATATGGTTTCATGAAATGATGGTACAGACTGCCTTCTTTCCTTCCACTAAGTAAGATCTAGTATCTAACCCAATTGTGAGACTCCTAGTCTGGTCTCTAAGAGCCAACAGGGCATTACACGTAAATACTGACACTCTGCTTAGGCAGAGAGAAACAAAAGTAAAAAGGAAAGACAGATGATCACAGTACCTCTGTATTGAAAACTATATCAAGGATTTATTTTACCTTTATGAAGAAGAAATTTCAAGTGAAGTACACAAGATGGGAAGCCACACATTTCTTTTAATAGTTTTGTGAGTCTTTGAATGTTTTATGCATAAATGTGTTAATTGTTAGTCTGATATTTTTGCTATAGTATCAGCAGGGTAATAAAATCCAGAGAGCTCACTAAATTGGTACAATTAGATGGCTGATAAAGTCTGTGTTCAAGTCACCATCTCTGTAAGTGTGTGTGCGCGTGAGCGTGTGTGTGTGTACATTCCAGCATTTTTGCATGTATGTGCACATACGTATTCATGGTACAAGCGAAAAAAATCAGACAGACAAGTAATTTCTGCTGAATCCAGTACTTTAGTCTCAGTGAGCAAAGGCTACATAAATTCTGGTAGTGGTGATGTCTTGTTCCTTTCTTTGTTGAGCAGCTCCACTTCATTGTCTTTTTTAGGTTTTGGGAGTTTCTTAAATATGTAGTACTGCACACCAGGAGAAAATAAAAGATGTAACTAAACTAGCACAGATGCTGGATATTCATGGTCTAGTAAAAGAGATTTCATGAGAAGGATCTACACTTCCACAAGGATCTAGATGGTTTTTATACAGATTTACATGCAGTTTTCTTGTACTGAGAGTACAATCACCACAATTCAACAAAAACACAAACAGGACTGAGGATACACCCTACAGAACAAACACGAGTTCTGCACTTGCAAGGTTCACAGGACAAAAATCACTACGGCAAATTTCACAAGAATAAATAGCAACCTTTTGCATTTCAAAATGTTTCTGTTAATTCTTTAGCCTTCCTGTCAGACTCCAAGGATACTCTGGACTTTCTGCACTTTGCACTTTGTCCAGAAGCTGTTTGGTTACCAATGCCCCTCAGAAAGAGAAGTCTTCTCGTGAAAATGACATACAATTTGGCTGGGGAGAGAACAGAGACCCGAACAGCTCTTGCCCAAACAAAGGGTTTCTTAAGTGGAAGAAATTCTCTTCATCTCGCCTGAGTGGCTGGGCTGACATCCGGGGAAAAAAGAAAATCCTATTCCCATTGTACGCTGCTGATGGAGAGCCTTGTGCAGTCTTAATTGTTCTCTGTCTGTCTGCTATCTGACACCTTATACAGAATGGTACATTTCAAGTCCTCTTCCAATTTTTGTCTTCTGACAGGGATCAAAAATGCCTTTCAATAAATACTCTTCCACATTTAAAACCCATGGCGACCCACTTTTCAGGAAATCAGCAAGGTCCCTTCCTCAAAATCCCATGCAGAGGCCCACAGCTCTAACTGTCTCTCAGCCAGATTCAGAGTCGTTTCCCCTTGGGTCAGTGCTTTGTGTTGTCCATGACTGGCAAGAGTCCCTGGGCGGATTTTCTGCAGACATTTTTTTCTCTTGTCTTTCTTGAAGCCCATCCATTTTCCTCCAGCTTTTTCTTTCATGATCTGTGCTTATCTTTCTCCTTTCTCTTCCCTGTTCATGATCTCTATCATGTAATTTCCCCTTTTCCACATGCTTTTCACTCTTGACCAATCCCTTCGTATCTCTCTCCCTTTTCTTCTGCACCTGTATTTGCTTCCTGTTCTTCTTTCCTTCTTTCTGCAGCAGATTATTAAGGGCTGTGAAACCTGCAGCTCTATCTGATTAGGCAAACAGAAATGATAGCCAATAGATTTTTTACACAAAGCCAATCCTCAGCTTTACTTTCTATGAAGTTAACAGATACTGAGTGTATTCACCAAAACTTTCTGTTTAAGGGCCTAGATGTGTTTTTAAAAGTTTAATGTTATTCCCTTGCCTTTAAAATTTTGGTCATCGTCTCTACTGCATGAAGATATTGTAGATAAGAACTTTTATATTTGGAATGGGGTTTTTTCCTTTATTTTAAATCTGTATGCTGTCAAATAATGCTAATTTACATCACAGAGGATACATCAAAACACAACTGAGAAAGAAAAGCAACTCCATGCATCTGTCCACATCAATCTTCAGGATGCAATGGAGGGAATTTCTACACTGCACATGCTTCATTTTCACATAGATCTCCTAATGTGCTGACCTAGCTAATCAAACACATAACTGTATCAGCAGATTGAGAGCAAACGCTTACTCTGAGTCACTGTGACTTTCTCCAGCTGCCCCATATTTGGCCATCATTCACGTTTTCTTGCATGACAGGACCTCATGCCATTGACTTCCTCAACTTTGAAGTAAGCCATGTAAAAGGACACAATTCCTGTTACGCAAAAGGAATGGTATAATTTACAGTGTAAACTGAGAGAAAGCTGAATATCATCACCTTGTGAGGGTTTGAGTTCTTTCAAACTTTGTATTTGCTAAAAATTCTGTCATGTCACGTGTCATCTATTTCATCCTCTTTCCCAAATATTTTGCACCTTTTTAAGGCTTGGGATTGATTTGTGCAGCCCTCCAGGAGAAGCAATCATTACCTTTCTGTTTCCTTTATTAGCATTTGTCTTCAAGCCACTAACACATGTCTAGTTCTCTATCTCTTTTTTTTTCAGATTGCCAGATGTCTATTTTTGGCTCCAGCAATCTGTGTTTCAGAGTGTTTGTCATGTGTCAAGTTAAGATTATAACTTGGACCATCTAAAACTGAAGAATTTACATCCAGCATTCACAAGGGAGGGCAGGAGTTTTTTTCAGCAGGAGGAAACCTATCTGTCATGTTCCCTGCCCCATCAATTACCATCTTTCCTACCAATAGGACAGTAGAAATACTTTGTGCTGGAGTGACAAAGAAAGGAGAATCACAGGTATCATGCTCATTTTTGATGTTTCAGCCAAGTCTGGCTTGAACACTCTGGGTGAAGATCTGAGTCTAGACAGATGTGGCAAATTTATCTATTATACTTCACCAGCACTCTGCTCTGTGTAAGGTAGATCAGAACAAGAATCGTTGACCAAGCAGAGTAGGAGATTCGTGAGTAGACGTCGCTGAACATGGACTACTCAGTGTAGATAGATATTCTGTATGCTCTTGGTGTGTTTTAGCATTATTTAATGTAAACCTCTGCACTAAAAAGAACACACTAGTGTTCTTTAACAAATATCTGGCAAATATCTTTTAAAAAATACATAGCATTTTATAAGAATTTAGATCCACTCAGCCTCATAATACCCTCATGGTTCATATAAGAATACATTGATCAGCACTGTGGATACAAAGTCACATGGATATTTTTACTCACATTACCTTCATTTTAGTTTGTACATGTTTTATTAGTATTCAATACATGGTGAAAAACATTTCATTACAAATTAACAACATAAATTTCTGCTGAAGGTCTGTGGTTTCCTATGGCACATGCTGGAGTGTGTACCATGCTGAAATACAGGCAAGCCTGCATTCACTTAAGCTAACCTTCATTAACCAAAATAAATCTGGACAGATTAAGTTTATGCTACTCAACCATGAATCACATTACTTGCCTGTAGTGGCTCTTTAGCAATACTTAGCAAAGTAAACATTTATGTATATCTGTAAGCTTGAGTGTCTGTAGGAATGTGTATATTTCTGCATATACATGTGTGTCTCTGCATGCATGTGCATACATCACAGCAAGAATTCAAGGCACTTTGCCCCAAGGAAAAGTATCCATGTTGAATCAGTTATAGTGCTGGTCATCAGGTTACAGGTGTGTTTTCAAAAGCATGGTTGATTTTTATATTCACCTTAGCCTGGATTTTAGTTTTTTTTTTTACTTCCTTCATAGAGGAAAGAGATGGATGTATTAAAAAAAAAAAAAAGGTCAATTCAAAAATTGTAAATTGTGTTCTTATAACATTTGCAGACATCGATCAAATCTTAAGGTTCCATTAAAAAAAAAAAGAAAAAAGCCATCAATTTATTTTTTTCAGAAAAGGAAATCATTCTTTAGAGAAGATGATCACTTAATTAATCAAAGGGGAAAAAATAGGGAGACTAATGCCTAAATGTTTTGTGATTAAGAGAGAACAGAACAGATGACTGGATAGTTTCAAATAGTGCTGGGCAATTTTTGCCTCAGTAAGGACTGATGGCAATGGAGAGTCTGTGGAGCAGAAACTGGCTCATGCCAGCCCATCTTTTCCCTGAATTAGCTGTCATCCTGTTGAGTCCCACCGCTCATTTCTGATACAACCAGTGTACACTCAGCAATACATAGTGCCTGCACAGCATATAGCCCCAACTGGAATAATAAAAGCAGCTTAAAGCCGACCTTTCAATCACAGAATTACAGAATCTTAAAGGGTTGGAATGGATCTTAATGATCATCTAGTCCCAACCTCTCCTGCCACAGGCAGGGACACCTCCCGCTAAACCAAGTTGCTCAAGGCCTTATCCAACCTGGCTTTGAACACTGCCATGGTTGGGGCATCTGCAACCTCCCTGGGCAACCTGTTCCAGTGTCTCACCACTCTCACAGTAATATCTAACCAAAATTTCCTCTCTTTCAATTTGTACCCATTACTCCTTGTTTTATCACTACAGTTCCTCAAGAAGTGTCCCTCTCCACCTTCCCTCTAGGCCCCCTTCAGATACTGGAAGGCACACAACCTTCCCTTCTCCACGCTGAACAGTCCCAGTTTTCCCAGACTATATTCACAGGGGAGGTGCTCCAGTCCTCTGACCAACTTAGTGGCTCTGCTCTGGACTTACTCCAACAGTTCCATGTCCTCCTGCTGGGGACACCAGAACTCTTCAAATTACTCTAGGTGGGGTCTCACAAGAGCCGAGTAGAGGATGAGAAGCACTTTCTACCTGCTGGCCATGCTACTTTTGATGCAGGCCAGGATTTGTTTGGCTTTCTAGGCTGTGAGTACACATTGCTGGCACATGTTTTTCATCAACCATCACCAAGTCCTTCTCCACAGGGCTGCTCTCAGGCACTTCTCCACCCAACCTGTAGGTATGTCTGGGTTTGCCACAATGCAGGTTTAGGACTTTGTGCTTTGCTTCATGAGGTTCTCACATCCCATCTCTCACGCCTGTCAAGGTCCCTTTGGATGGCATGCCTTCTTTCCAGTGTGTCAATTGCACCACAAAGCTTGGTGTTGTCAGTAAACTTGCTGAGGGTACGCTCGATTCCACTGTCCATGTCATTGACAAAGGCGTTGAACAGTATTGGCCTCAGCAATAACTCTTGAGGGATATCACTTGTCATTGGTCTCCATGTGGATTAAGAGCCATTGACCACCACTCTTTGCAGGCAGCCATCCAGACAGTTCTTTATCTGCCGAGTGGTCCATCCATCAAATGTGTCTCTCCAATTTGGAGACAAGACTATCATCCTTGGGACAGTGTCAAACACTTTGCATAAATCCAGGTAGAGGATGTCAGTTGCTCTGCCCCTATCCAACAATGCTGTAGCCCTATCATAGAAAGTCACCACATTTTTCAAGTGTGACTTTCCCTTTGTAAAACTCATGTTGGCTGTTGCAAATCACTTTTTCATTTTTCAATGAGTCTTTAGCATAGTTTCCAGGAGAATCTGCTCCACAATCTTGCCTGGCACAAAAATTGGCTGGTCTGTAGTTCCCCAAGTCTTCTACTTCCCCATTTTTTAAAAAATGGAGGTTGTATTTCCCTTTTCCTGGGCATCAGGGACTTCACCAGACTGCCACATTTTTTCAAAAATGATGGATAGTTGCCTAGCTTTTTCATCTGCCAGGTCCATTAGAAACCATGGATGAAACTCATCAGGTCCCATGAACTTGTGCATATTCAGGTTCCTCAGGTGGTCTCAAATCTGATCCTCTCCTACAGCGGGCTTAGGCTCTTCATTCTCCCAGTCCCTACATTTGCCTTTCTTGACTTGAGCAGCATGGCTGGAGCACTTGCTGTTGATAACTGAGGCATAGAAGTTGTTGAGAACTTCTATCTTCTCTTTGTCCAGGCTAGCCAGGTCTCCTGTTTCCTTCTGGAGTGGGCCCACATTATTCCTAGTCTTTCTTTTGCTTGCAACGTTATCAGTAGAAGTCTTTACTGTTATGCTTAATATCCCTGGCCAGGCCCAAATCTAACTGAGCCTTGGTTTACCTAATCTTATCCCCAGCTTCCCATTTAATTTCCCTGTATTCCTCACAGGCCACCTGTCCTCATTTCCACTTCCTGAAAACTTTTTTTTTTGTTCTGAGTTTGCTCAGCAGCTCCTTATCTATATGGAGGCCTCCCGGCATTTTCCCCTGATTTCCTCCTTGTTGAGATATGTTCCTCCTGAGCTTGGAGTAGGCGTTCCTTGAAACTCAGCCAGCACTCTGCCTTCCAGTGTTCTATCTCCTGAGACTCTACCAAGGAGTTCCTTGAAGAGGCCAAAATCTGCTCTCCTGAAATCCAGCACTTGCTTTGTGCCCTTTGTGTGAGCTTGCTTTGTGCCCTCCCCACTGCCCTGAGGATTTTGAACTCCACCACCTCTTGTCACTGCAGCAAAGTCTGCCTCGGAACACTACATTCCCCACCAGCTCCTCCCTCTTGGTGAGCACAAGGTCCAGTATGGCACCTCTTCTTGTTGGCTTCTCAATCACTTGTATAAGGAAGTTGTTGACACATTCAAGGAACCTCCAAGAGTGCTTGTGCCCTGCTGTGTTATCCCTCCAATAGAGACCAGGGTGATTGAAACCAGGGCTTGCAAGGATGAGGCCACTCCTCTCTTCCTATAGAAGGCTTCATCCACACTGTCCTCCTGTTCAGGTGGCCTGTAGCAAACCCTCACTATAATCCCCTGTCCCTGCCCTCCCCTTAATCTTTATCCACAAGCTCTCGGTTGGCTCCTATCCTTCCCCAGGCAGAGTTCCGTATTCTTCAGCTGGTCATTGACATAGTGGGCTACAACCCCTCCTCATCTCCCTAGCCTGTCTTTCCTAGAAAGCCTAAAAGTTGGCCTACATTTTTCAGGGGGCAGATGGGCTTCCAGTCATCTTGTTGCATTGCAATGATGGCCACAGATGTGGTTTCCTCCATCCCAGTTATAGTCTCATAACTGGCCCAAAGAAGTTTTCTTACTTACAAGTCAAATGCAATATAATCTAATGACACTCACTATAACAAATTGCTTTCCAGGCAGCTTTTCAAGACATGCAGATAGGTAAATTATCAAACAAAAAACATCACTGTTGCAGGTGGTGGTAGTTGTCACCTCCCTCAGCAAATGTCTGGTCTTACTTAATCTGCTCTCCCTCCCCTCTGTATAATCCTTTAGTTTTATCAAGAATGAAATACAAATGCTGAGCAGGAATTATCTTGCTGGTGCTATAAATGACACTGATTTCATACCATGCTTTCTAGGGAATGTACCTCTACTAAAGCTATCCTAAGGACAGAAAAATTCACAAGAATCTTCTTCCTGAGCAGGACACAATGCCAACCACTAATAATATGCTTCTTAAGAAAAGGAATTCCATATGTCTCATACAACTCCTCAGCCTGAAAGCACATCATCCCACGATCCGTTGCACACTCTGGCATTATTTAGGTCTTTCCTTAAACCTTTGCTCCTGTAGCTGTGGTTTACAACTAGATCTTCATTTTCAGTTTAGAAAATCTTCCCTGTCCCTCAAGTACAGCAGTCCTACAAGATCAGAAATCAGTATAATAATTACATTAAATCATATTCTAAAGGAAATTTTGTGATTCTGGGGAGATGTTATTCATGATGTCTGAAATGTGCAGTGGTCACTGTTACACTAAAAAAGCCCACACTTCTGCCCTTACTGCTGCTGCTGCTCTTGGACTTTAATCAGCATAACCGAACCAGCAAAATGACTCTGATGTGCCCCTACCCTGACCCAAAAGAGACCAGTCTCTTTGTATGTGTGGCATTTGGTTTTTTGGCTGTTTAGTTAACAAACTAAATGTGCTGTGTTCTGGACTGGGAGAAGGCATGCTTCCATAGCTCTCCTGCTGGGCCATTTCATGCCACTTCACAGTCATCACCTACCCACAAGCTGCAGTTTCCTCCCCAGAAGCACTGGGATAGGCTGTTGCCACCTTGGCTTCTCCCTGTCTGTAAGTGCTCTGCCACCCATTAGTCATACCCATGGTTTTCGCTGTCATGATCTGTTTCAGCAACAAGGACTAGAGCTCTGTCTGGCAAAGGATGGCAACCACAGCAGGGTTTTCATGAGACAACTGTCAACTTATTTACAGTCTGTGTATTAGTTAATATAATTAAGGCATTGATGCTGTAAATTAAATAGTATATAAGACATTTTGCTGGCATAAGATCTGCACAGTATTTTCCATATGCTTGCTTATGAAGCATGAAAAATGAACAAAAATATACAAATTAGAAGTCAAGATGATCAGAGCTGCTGAAAGGCTTTACCAGTACTATATTATTTTTGTTCTGAGGAACTTTCAGGAGATTACCATAATGGATAGCAATGAACTTTTCTTCCTTCCTTTCCTTCCCCTTTTTTAAGTGATAGCTGCCAAATTTCATAAATCCTATAATGTTCTGCATTGTAATTAGTTTGGAAGCCTGTAATTGTTTAAGTTTAAACCAGCAGATAAGGGATGCCAAGCCACTTGAGCAGAAAAGTTGTATTAATGGCTTCATATTATCACTTGCTGATTTATATAATCTCGTTTGATCAAATTGTGTTTTTCAAACAAAAACAAGAAAAACTTGAGCAGTTGTTTTTCACTACATGGAGGAAATGGGCAGAATGGAGACACACACACTGAGACAAAAGGGGTTTTGTGGCAGAAAGGGTGCATCGACAGACTTGAAGGTCAGTCATGATTCAGAGGAAAATGTGCTGTGTGAAATGTTACATTCAGTAATGACAGCTAAAAATAAACCAACATTTGGTTACAACCAAAAGACTTGCCCTTGTGTTCCTGCACTGTGTTCTGAAGAACCTTTCTCAGTGTTCAATAAAAACTAGTGCACTTGTTCCAGCTATTAGAAGTATATTAATCCACTGTTTATGGTTTAATATTGTTGATATGTCTCCCTTCATATACAGATTGTTCCTGTGCTTTGATAGCTGGAGTAGCAAGAGTTTAGCATCAGACACAAGGAAAGATAAGATGAGTACTGAAAGAAAAAAGAGTATGTGTCTGTCCTGGCATTGTTTCATAAGGGTTAGAGCAAAGGCTCTTCTAAAAAACAATGAAGATAAAGTATTGCAGAGTTTATATGTTATTAATGGCTTATGTGTTGGTGTGCACCATTTATATGATGCTGCCATCCACATATTCTGTTACCCTAAAAGTATATTACATAAGAGGGTAAGAATTAACAGAAGACAGCTCAAAACCATGATATAGGAAGCAATCTAGCTGCTATTCATCCTCAAGGAAGTCTACATTGCATGTTACACATAAATTCAACTCAAATGATTCTAATAAGAAACAATTTTACTAATTTTAGAGTAAACACAGTCAATTTCTACAACAGATATTAGAGTTTGGTCTTATATTTTGTACCATGGCTCCCTGAATGAAGGTTTTTTTGGTTCCTGCTCCACTTTAGCCCATCTCAGAAATTAAAAAATATGGGATAAATTCCATTAATACTAGATTAGTTTCTGCACTTGAATTCATCACATTCTGAAATTCCTTGATGGATCAAGGCCTCTGTGAGATGGAAGTTATACTAAAAATTTGATATAAGTAACTCACAAGGAGATGGTGCTACTTTTATTGCAGACAGCAAGAATTTTACTTTTTTTGGACTCACTTTTTGGGGGTCGCTAATGACACTCATTGAAAGAAACATGGTCCTGGATTTGCTACCAAAGCTAAAGGAACATTTCCTTTTAATGACAGCTCATGAGGTATTGTTTTCATTCTATGTCAAAGTGAAAATAAAATATTTCTAAAATTTTCTTATAAAGAGAATTGTGTTGAAGTTGACCTTTTCAACAGGAGTTTGGAGATGGGAGAGTGACTCTCTTAAAATTTTAAGTATTTAAATTCTGCCAAATATTTTGGCATTTACGGAAACAAAGATACTTTATGTAGCTCTTTTACTTCCATAGCAAATGATATAAAATTTAGAAAACCAGAGGCACCCCCAGCTACATGCCATTTCTAGGGTCTCCAACTTAACAACATACATAAGTATAAACTTTTAAATTAGATTACTTTTAATGCTTAAATGCTTTATTAATACGGTTTTCTGATTCAAAGACAAAACAGACAGACTAAATTTACTGTAATTTTTAGGGTTTCTGTTTTAAATTCAAAACACTATTGGGATTTTGAGGGTTAGTGTTTTAAATTGAACCATCACTCAGAGCCTGGGGAGTAGGCAAGCACTGGCAAACATGGAAAATAAACACATTCCATGAAACAATTCTTTTCTGATGGTAATTTGTTTCATAAAGTAGCATTCAGGTATTGTGTAAAAATAGTAGTATATGTTAGTTAACAACTAATAGTAACTGTTTATTATAACTATTATTTAAGTAAACCGTACTGATGGAAGCCTGTTCAACCTCAGGAGGCTGAAGGCCCACACCAAGACCCTCAATCACCTTGTCCGGGAGCTTCTTTTTGCTGACGATGCCGCCCTCGTTGCTCACACAGAAGCAGCTCTGCAGCGCTTAACATCCTGCTTTGCAGAGGCTGCTGAGCTTTTTGGGCTGGAAGTCAGCTTGAAGAAGACAGAAGTTCTCTTCCAACCTGCACCTCAGGAA
>VWZG01005124.1:865638-891503 GCA_013396735.1 Grallaria varia
ATATGTAGTAACGGGGGGGGGGGGGAAGAAAAAAAAATCAAACATACTTACATGTGTAAACAAATTATAAATCCAGTTTGAAAGTGAAAAAGTTATTTCTTTACATCATGGAAACTGAATATTTTTGGGAAAAAAAAAATGAAGGAAAAATAGGTATTATTTCAGATTTCTGATGTTTAAACAAATGTTTTTCTCTCTCCTCTACCCATCTGACATTTATAATCAGTACACCCCTGTTTTGATGAAGTTTTATTTCCTTTTCTAAATTACTCTACTAAAACTCTTCATCTATGAAAAAAATTTAGATATCTATGTCTTTGGCACAATACATTACTGTACCTTGTGACAGTTGAAGTATTAATGTATTTAATTTCAGTGACTCAACTTAAGACTTATACAATGTTAAGTTCCTACAAAAAAGCTGATTGAAGACTGATACACAGAGCTTGTATAAGGCCTTCTGCCTCAGTAGAATCTTGTCCTTTATAAAAAAGGTACATAATGTTGGATTTCACACATGCAATTAGATAGAGCTTGGCAAACTATATCATATTGCTGACAGGATGCAAAGCATTAAGTACATGTTACACAACATTTAATTTATTGCATGATATAGATGCAATAGAGAAAATTTAATTAGCTGGTATAAAAAATTAAAAGGGACAGATGCAATATAACAGCACATCAGGAGATTTCAGTAGGCTCTGTAAATATTTTTGATATCTAAACATAAAGAGAGAGTAATCTGCTGAGGGACAAGTATCAGGACAGTGCATCTTTCACTGCATGGGAGAGAGGGATGGGCTAAAATAGGAAGCCATACTGCAAAAAAAAAAATCACAGATACTGAGCTATGTGAGCCATATATTTCTTGGACAAGAGGCAGAGAAGGTGAATAAGTCCAGCCAATATGCTTGCAAAGCTTTAAAAGTAAAGATGAAGGTCTGTATATTGGACCAGGTCAGCAGCACCCAAATACTACACACCTACAAAGGCACAGGAGCTTCTGCATGCACAACACACTGTGGAACTCAAGTCAGGGCTGCCATTAACACTCAGACAAAAGAAAAGCAATATAGTTGATGAAGGAGTCTTTCATTTTGGTTTGCATTGCAAAATGACTTTTGCTTTGCTATGGCACCAGCCAGCAGAGGACACACAATTGCTCAGCCTAGATACCCACAAAAGGAGTACCCGGTATAAAATGGATACAAAGCCCAGACCACCTCCAAGCACCAGCTCTGATGTATGTCAGTTGATCTAATTATGATTTAATGACATGCAGTGACATTTGCTTGATATTTTGAGGTTCCTCATTGTGCTGGTTTAAAGGTAAACTGGCAGGAGAAATGAACCCAACTCAAAAGAGACTAGAAGTCAGAACTACAATTTAATCAAAAGATTACAATAAATACACTGATACAAAAGAAAGTCGGTTTTAGCCCACAAAACCCAGATGTACAACCCAACACTCTGGGGCACAAACAGAATGGTGCCCACCAGCCCCTGTGCTGAACACCACACGGTCCCCCTGAATCCAAAGCAAAAGGAAAACCTGATGATAAGGACCATGGTCACAGTCCTGCTGAGATTCTGGTCCTCTACTGGATCTGACCAGACCCCAAGATTATATATGCTCAGGTTCAGGTGGGAATGCCCAGTATCTCCTCCAGGGCAAGGGGTTTCACAATGGGTAATTTACTCAGTGAGTCACAGGATATTTTGGAACACTGATGGCCCATTAGCAGACATGACCCCTCAAGTTGGGTGTGAAGGTGCTAATGACTCCCAGAGGGGAGTTATCACACCTGAGTCATCTGTGTGAAGACAGGGAACTCTCCTATCTCACAGATTTCTCACACACCCAGCTCATAGCCTGAGGTGTCAGGTGTGTCCTGGACAGCTGCTGCAAACTGCATTATTAAGAGTTAATGATAACTACAGAGAGGGTATAGAATACACAGTTCTAGTTACACCCACACAGTGATAAACAGGTCCTGGCCGCTATAACTAGGACACTCACTCAAGGAAATTTTTTTGCATTAGAAAGACTAAATTAATTAGATAACATGTGCAAAGAAGCTACTCCATTTGTGATTATGTGAGACTTTGCAATTTCACTAGAACAATTAATGTTTCTCCATATGACGCTTCTCTTAGCATTGATTCTTTTAGTACATTTTGTACTGAGTCATTTGAAGAAAACAAATTAAAGCACACAGTTTATGAGAAAGCCTAACAAAATCCCAAAGTTGATAACTGTCCTTACCAAATTCAGGTGGTATTCAAAACAAGAGAGGTGGGTGAAGCAAAAAAAGAGAGCACCAGCTAAATTCCAGCAAAAAAATTAATTACTAAAATCTTAAAAGCTTCAGGGGAGACATATGCCTGTAATCAAATTCTGGGGAAAAAGCCCCTGCAAAAACTCTCGCATTTCAACTTGCAACTCACTACCATTTCACATTCAATTTGTGATGAAGTGTGAGTTTTATAAAGCAAACAAACAAACAAAAACTAGTAATAAAATTTCCACTTTTCTGTGGAACTGAAAAATTCCCCAAGTTCAAAACAGCAACGAGCTGCCTTCCAAACTATTTAGAAATGAGGTAATGGCTTTGCGATTTCATTCCTTCAGTTGGAGCAAAGAATAGAAGCTGGGAAAAGAGAGTCTCGAAACGTGTGTGTTCTTTATCCCCTCCCCACTGGCTGCCTTCTGCAGCTTTCAGCCCCAGGAATGCAAGGGATGATGTAGTGCAGCCGGTATGTACAGAAGCACTTGCTAACCCATTGTGCTTAATGAGACTTGGAAACTAGTCAGGACCAGGGCACTTCTTGTCATTCTTTTCATCAAGACCACAAAAAAGGGACAGCAAAGAGGTGTGAAATGTTCCAAAGTTTTTGTAAATATTTAGGGCAGGATTTTTAAAAACTAGCCAGCTGATATCCAAACATCCTCAGTTCCCAGGAAGCTTCCGCTGAAGATCCCATTCCCTTGAAGTAAAGTCTGTGTTCTGTTTCAGCTGACAGCCTTGATGACACTGCTACTGCAACACTGGACCAGCAGTCAAGCAGTCCAGCAAAACTCTTTTCCATACTCAAGGAGAGTTAGTGGAGGAGTGTGGTGTTTTGAAGAGTTTACACGTTATTTTCCATTTCATGCTCAGCTCTCTGGGCTTGTCAATTCTACAAAAAACTTAATATTCCTGACTTCACAGTTCTTCACAGCGTAAACTCTAACACTACCAATAAAATATGTAGGCTTAGGTTACACCAAAAGCCTCTTCAGAGAAAAATAAGTACGGGAAGTTGTGTCCAGCCTTGGCAAAAGTGTGAAGTGACCTGAGCCAAGTCCAAAGCGAAACAGACTACTTAACAAAGCTTTATGACAAGTACATAAGCTGCTCAAATAGATGTCATCCAGCATTGTCCAAGAGCATATCTCCAAGGTCCACCAAAGACATAATTCAGGCTTCAGGTATGCTGTGCTTAATTTACTAAAGGGCACATTCATACCACTGTATACGTGGATGTGTTGGTAAATATATGCATCTATAATGCATGAAGGCACCTATTTAAGATTCTTATCATTTATCAAGATGCTTTTGAGACTTGATTCCTTATTTTGCAGACCAAATGTTAACATTTGATTGAATTTATTAACTCAATTAAATGAGAAGTGTTCCACATTAGAAAGCATAATGTCGGAATTAATCCCCCAAAAATGTGGTGATGCTTTAACTAATATCCTGTGACCTCTTGATACCCTCTGACACTGTTCTGATGATCTCAGTATAAATAATCACATCAGAGGTTTCCCAGGCAGCTCTCCCTAGAGGATATCAGATGACTCTGCAGAGGGGATGTGTTCTCCCCTCTCTTGGCCAGGCGAACTGCAGAATGCACTTCCTACCTTCTCCTAGTCTCTTCTCCCTCCATCCTTCGCAGTCATTCCTTAGCAGAACAAGGTGCCAAACCTAGTTGTGGTGACCTTCAGGAAAACACTCCCTTTGCTGACTTTGATCCCAGACAGATGCAGGACACAAGAAGAATGTTTGAGCAGGTAGATGGGCACAAAAAGAACAAGTACTTCGGGATAGAAATCCAATCACATACACACAGCCTGAAAAAATACTTCCTTGACGTTAACAGCCATCCTGAAAAAAAAAATATTTTTGCCAACTTCTAGCAATCAAGGCAAGTGGCTATTCCTTTGTCAAGACTTGCCAGATGCAGTTCAACTTTATACCAGCCAAAGCAACAGCACCAAACTGAGCCCACATGTGTATAGACTGGCTCAAAATTCAATCAAGACAGTACAACACAACCCATCACTGACATTTCACTACCATACTGTCTTCTCTGCTCCTCACATAGCAATCTGAAGCCAATTATAACTGGGACCTTTGTCACCAAGCTGATCAAATCATCTCACATACCAAGCTCTCCTTGTAGCAAGGCTGCTCTTACTCCAAAAGAACAGGAAACAAACTCATTAAAAGCGATGTATGCAACAGATTTTCTCCTAACCACTGCAATTGGCAATCTAGTAAGACAACAGAGGCAAATTTTGCTGTGCAAGATGAAAGAATCAGTAATCTATCCTCAGACTAGCACAAAATTCTTGAACACTTGCACTGTGGAGTGATAAAAGTCTGGACACCATGCCAGTATAACAACAAATTGTTTCCCCCTGCTCAGTCTTTGAATAACGTATGAAAATGTTTGTGGGTTCTGCCAAAAATAGAAGAGCAGAGAATATGAGGGATCTTTACTCTGTGCCTAGAAAAGGAGATGAAGCATGCAGATTTACCTTTACTTTAACCTTAATGTAACCTTATCGAGCTAATGAAGGCAGTTATAAAAGTGACACACAGCAGGACACAACCATGGCAGAGCTCCACAAGCATCCAACAGTCTAATCCCAAACATTCTAACCCCTATTTTGCATGGCAAATCTCAGAAATTCCTCTGTCCAGGAGCTGAAAGACCCTTGGTGGAAAGAGGCATCCCCACTATCCTTAGGAAAGATCATGTCTCAGCTTCCTGAGCTATTCAGGCACCATGTTGGATGCTTGATGGCTGGAGAGGGGATGTTTGCCAGGTGCACATGTCTCTACAAATACAACACACTCCTCAGCCCAAGCACATAAACTGTCCTGAAAAGAATGATAAAATAGAGACACACTGTAGGAAAGGTTTTTTTATATGATTTTAAGGATTCACAAAGGCCTGGCGGTACTTTCATTGCTTTCCCTGTTCTGTTATTCCAAGCCATCTGCTATAAGGTACTACTGGAATCAAAATACTGTACTAAAATGGCTGCTTCATTTTCAAATTCTTATGGAATTTGACATCCCAAAAAAGTATTCTTTAACTCATAATGTCAGATTTGAGGTTTTCCAGAGAAAGACTTTGCATCCTTTATTGATGCCTCACACCACTCAAGGTGAAAGTAAAATTTTCATATTCCATTGCACATTCTAACAGCAATGATTCTTACAACACTATATATATATTCTTGTATATATAGCATATAAATTTTTATATATCCTATATACATAAATCAGTATTCTTAAAATAATTTCCATATTTATCTCATATAATCCCCCTGCATGATACAGCTTTTGTAAGTCCTGAAAGACTACTGTCTCCTCATGCACTGCTCCTACTGAGACAGAAGGGACCAAGTATATGCACCATTGTCCTTTCATATGAAAAAGAAAAAAAAATTGATAGTTAATTCCTTCCTAGAGACTCCTACTATGTTTCCATCCTTGTCAAGGTGGCTGATTCAGAGATATTTAAGGAGCCATTGCTCTGTTGCAGCATGAGTCCAAAACATAGCCGATGTGCTGACTCTGTCATGAGAAACACAAGAGCAGCTCCCACCAGCTTTTAGTGTGTATGTCCCTGCATAGTTCAGGCCTAGCATGTAGGATAGCACTTAACCCGATTCTACTGTGTTTGCATGATAGATACTTGTGATGCTTAAAGCATCTTTCCATTGTCATGTCTGTGTTCGGACGAGTCTTTTACAGAATTTGTTTTGTTGAAGAATGCTCTCAACATTGCAGAAATGAATAGATCCTTCTGACACAATCCACTAAATCTTTCACCTCACTTTCTTATTAAGCCTTTTTTTTTTCTGATCCCCAGCAGTGACTAAAAGTCTCACTGAGTTTTTAACCTTCCCCTGTTTTCTTCGAGAACTATTTACTGCTTTCAGCCCCAGTGAAAAGAAACTCCTATTTAACAAATGCACAGTCTTCTATAGACAAATCAGTATCAACCCTCTTTACTGGTCACTTGCCTTACTTCAGAAGAAAAGATGTCACGCTGCACATAAATCACTTTCTTTACTCAAAAGAATCCCTCATTGAACACTCTAATGTCATTTCAGTCATCAAAAATCAAGCACAAAGATCCTAGGCCCCCTTTGGTAGTTTGCATTATTTATTCACCTGTAAAGTCATGTGATTCTGATGCAAAAGAAATACATTTTTAACTTAAATTTTCTCTTCTAATAGAAAATTACTGCAGAAGGCCAGAAATGTTCCTGTTTATGTAAGTGAACTTTCAGTTACTGTAATCCCACAAGAACTGTACATGTATCTGCATGCCCGTGTTCATTCACAGCTCTAGAAAAACTGAAGCCGTTAGACAATGCTTCACTTCATTCTTGTTGGCACTGCCATTCAGGTGCTTTAATAAAACAAGCAGGTCAAGTCCTTTTAGAATGACAATTCAAAACTGTTCACTCTCAGCTTTTAGTTTGGATCCAGGTTGGAAATATGACACACTGCAAAATCACACTGAGCTGAATTTATGGCATAATGTAATAGATGATTCACCAATACTTTTGCTTGTGCCAGACTGAGACACAGATCTTAAATCAACAATCAGTGACAGGGTTGGAACTGTATTGTCTATCTTAAAGAAAAACAGAAACAAAAAAAAAACTCTCAATTTTTCAGTTGTGGAGACACAGAAGAACCATGATACCAACACTAACATGGAAAACTTAATTTCCATGAATATGTAAATTATCTACTGTAGCTTCAGAAATGTTAACACATGAAGCTTCCATGAGCTCACACATGCAGTCTGGAATACAGACAAAAAGGATCAAATCCTACTGTACCTCAGTTTTAAGTATCAGAGGAAAAGGTATGTTTCACATGAAAACTGTAACTGCTTAACAGTGAACTGTATAAGCATTGGGGGTACTCAGTGCATTTCATTTTAAGCAACTGTGTGTTTGAGTTTGCCAATAATAGGTTCTGAGTGTTTCTACATGTACTGGAAGCGTGTCTCTGTGTGTGCGTGTGTGTGTGTGCTGTCATAACCTATCTGCCCAAGCATGGACTGTCTTAAAAGATTAAGTGCACCTATTTTGAACTGGAGGCTGCATGCCATAATTTTTAGCTAACCCGTTTCCTTCTTAGTGAAAACAGAAATAAAAATATATTGTGCACACTTCATTGCTAGAACCTTTGACCTCAGCTGCCTGTCTAGCTGAGACTGTGATGAATGCTTTGTGTCTCTTCATTTTTAATTGCTCATAAATTGTTATCCCATGAAACACAAAACTAGCCTTGTCCTCATTTTAGTAGGGGTTGGAGGTCAGCCTAACAGTAATACAATTAAGGAGTGTCTTTGTGTGGGGGTGTGGGAGTGAAGAGGGCAGGAGGGTTACAGAAGGTTGTGGTAGTGAAAGATGTATTCCTTTCCAAGGAAATACAAAGCAAATTCCACACATTCAAACAAAAGTCTTTAATGTTTGCCAGTGTTGAGAAGAGCTCCTGGGAGGGCATTTAGAAGGGCAATAAAGTAGACATCATTTTCCATATCTGTATAATCATCCTCAAACATACATGTACATATGGCTGCGTATGATAGCACCGATCTTCTCTTTGCAATGGCAGACTTAATCCTGAGGGTCAACTTTTACCCAGGCATGCATATTCTGATTTGCTTATTTCAGGAAAAAATAATAGCCTACCTTTGACTCCTCTATGAAATAATCTAAGCCACATCTGTGGAGACAACTCTGCAGAGTTACTTTCCACTGGTTAATCTTCTCATGGTTGTCACACATTTCCTACCTGTTCTTGAAAAGCTGGACTACTCTTAATTCAAATAAAATACAGTATGCCAAGACACAACAATATCTTTCACTTTCAAATGTCTGGTAATAAATAACAATAAATTATTAGCTCAGTAACAACAGGGAGCTTACTGTGTCCAGATAGAAACCTCTTGATTTTGGTTGAATTAATATGCAAATGAAGCGAGCTTGCTGAATTGGCTTTTACCTCACTATTCCAATCTTCTTAGATGAGGAGAGGAATCAGGTTCTAAAACATTCCCGTAAGTGAGATTAAGGCACAACCAAGGCCAGATACTGGATGCCAACATGATAATTCAACTTTACTTTGTAACACAAAAGAGCAGAGAGGAAGAAGGAAGATATAAAAGTAGGAAAAGCTAAGGGCAACTGTTAAAAGCATGGGACAGGAGTTACCACCACCATGAATTGCCGCTCGCTTGCAGCTTAGGAGATCTCCAGCTTCTGCCCTGGTCATCTTGTAGACTCAGAGGAGTGAACCGACAGGCAGAGCAACAAAGCGGCAGCAGCTCCCACAGCAGTTCCTTCAGCAGTCCTGCTACCTGTCCTCCAGCAGTTCCACCCGTGCCGCCCTGGGCACCTCCTTAAATACTCCTGCCACGGAAGACCCTGCATGCCCATTGGCCAGTTCACTGGTATCCAAGCAAAGCTGCCTGGTACCAAGATGGGCCCTACATTGGCTGGTACAAGACTTTTCAGTTCCATGCTCAAGGCTATGGTGAAAGAGACTCCATCTTTTAATCTGTCCATCATGCTCACACCATACATAACTGTGTTTAACAAAATATATTGTTGGGCTTTTGGTAACTGAGTATGTCTTCAGATTCCTACAGATCAAATCATTCTGGTAATATTAGGTTCTTGTTGGGGTTAATTTAGGCATTTTGTTCCAAATCCAGTGACAATCCTTATTTTCTGATTTAGCTCTAACAAGATGTGATATCCATCACAAAGCCACCAAGTTCTCAGCAACCTGTCACAGAGGTTGGAAACAGTCTTCTCCAGCCCTTCACACAGGCTAATTCCAACAGTTGTTTAAAAAAATACTAATAGCTATAAAGAATGATAGCATTTAGCATCCACTGGTAAATTCTTCCTGGAGGACAGAAAACTCCACCACTTAGTCATAGTAAAATATCTGCTATCAGCTCATACAGAATCTGGTGGTCCACATGGAAGAAATGGAAGTTTTAGTCTTGTTAATTGACCCACTGCTGAGTTCAGCACCCCAAGAGTCTGTACTTTCTCACCTGCATGCTCACCAATGACCTGACATTTGCACAAAAGATCCTACAGTTTCATCAGACACTGCATAAAAAGAGATGCAACAAGTTACTATGAGAGGCTCCTAGGGCCCCAAGATTAAAATGAGAACTGGATTTCCAGGATATTCAGAAGTTTTCCTTCAGAACAACGTCTGGTTTATATTTTTTTATAAACTGAAATGCATTATTTGTCAGTAGCTAACATTTTATTGTTTTACATAGAGTATTAATTATTTTTTCCTGTGAACACTAAAGAAGTACTCCTAGGAAAGAGAACAACAGAAGCTACTACAGAACATTGTTTTCTTTCTAATGAAGGACTCTTGCTTGCTTTAGCTGTGCTAGTAGTTGAAATTGCTTATGTTTGCAAATGGTTCCACTAAGTTTAAATTATATTTCAGGCCTTCTTTAAACTGAATTCTTACTTTATCTTTAGCAGATAAAAAGCATATTAGCATTTTTAGGATTTGGGGTGGAAAAATATGTATTTCTCTGATATAAAGGGTCAATCACATTATGCTGCAATGTTTATCATGACTCCTACGAGATTTATTCTTTTGCTTAAAAAAGCCATTCCTTAAGATCGGTGATTCTATGAGATTCCTAGCTTCCTTGCTCAAAATGTAACAGCATGGTACCATCCTTTTGTAGCCAATGCAAATTGTGATTTAAGAACCGAAGTTCGACCTTAATCACAGACAACAATCTGCACTGTCTACATGCTCATGTTCTCAAAGTGCTGCAACCCAGTCTATTCTTTCACAGACTGTGGAAATCTGCTGAGCTACCTATGGTTAGAGGCAAATCTACTCAGAAACATTCTGGTCCTGCAGGATAGCAACCTACTTCTAAGTAGAAAATTTAGCTTTAGACATTGAGTCACCTACATTGTCCTTACTAGAAGTGGAAAATTTAGTTGTAGTTTAAAATAAAAGCTGTACTTTGGTCTCTCTTATCCTAAAATAAAGTAATTAAAGCATTCAAAGAAGAGAAAACTAGGTGCTAGATCCACACACCCCCCCCCATACCTCAAGGTACACCTCAAGATATATAAACCTAAGGTCCACAAAGATGCTTCAAATGCTGAGGCAGGGTTATGCTAGTGTACACCTCTCCCTCTGCAAGCCAGACCGAGAAACTTCTAGGTTGGGATTTTTTTCTGAGGAAAGATAATGCTGGAAGTGTCAGTGTTTTACCGATGATGGGTTAATGTTAAACCTAAACTTATTTAAAAGGCCAAGGTCTGGAACTCTAGCTATACACCATCCCAGGTAGAAGTCAGGACCCTACTTTCCCTTCAGCTTCACAAGGGCCTCACGCCAACTGTTGGTGTCCTTCCTGCTTCCTGCTCAAAAATCCCCACATCATGTCCTCAGCAAGCTACATCTGCGCACTGCTGTTAGTGCCTTCATTTCTCATAGGAGCATGAGAGGCTATGTGAGAGGCTGGACAGCTTACATTTCAAAACTGAGGAAGGCACTGTGTTGGTTTCTCCCATATTCAGTGGAATTGTCAAGACTGATCTCTTAGGATCTTCAGAAATGCCCATCCCTCCTTGTCCTTTACGTATATATGTATTTTCAGAAGTTCTCTCATGACTTCCTACCTAAAGTTTATATACAACTTTGTCCCAGATGTTTTGGTCAAGAAATGAAGCTCACTTGCAAACTGTCAGGCCTTAACATTTGCATGACCCTTCTACAGATTTAATTGGAAAGAGCCTAGTATCAGCCAGATTAAAAAATCATGTTGTTTTCTCACTTAAAATCTATCACAGCACAAATGATAAATCTTGGTGTTCTTATTGAATCCCAGCACTGTCTCACAAGTATATTCATCGAAAAGGCAGACTGGTTACTTGTCTCTTAATAAAGTCTAATATTTCATTGTACTAATGGAAAAGGTTTCTTTCAACATTGTGCAAAAAATTCCTCTTAAGATTCATCAGGGTCGGGTCATGTGGGTCTTGCCAACATCTAATCAGCCACCCAGCAGGAATTTGCAGCAGTGTGCAATCTGAGTAATAAGAATTTGATGGGTTGTCCCTCCTAATTTTTCTTAGAAAATGGTGATTTTGAGTAAGTTTGTTAGTAAAAATACTTTTTTCATAACTTGTATTCAGTGGTTCAATTAAAGCAAATATTCAGAAGGGAGACTGAATCCTTGCTAAGTTTGTATTGGATAATGAAAGGTTGTAAGGGGTTTTGAGGCAGACTATGAAAAGTGACCTGGGATTAATGTCAGATTGAAAGAAAGCTATTTTCTAAAGATGATGTGGCCTGTGACTGGTTTTCCTGATGCTGCTGATAAAGAATCCATGACCTTTTTCCACTCATGAGTTCCTTACGAGGGAAGGGTATGGGACACAGCAGCAAAGTCACTTTGCTATCTCAGTCAAGATAGGGGATGGAGATCCATGTGGATGCAAGGTTATTTATGTGCTAGAAACCACATAAGTGCTTGAGAACCATTGTGCTCCTCCCTCTGAAAAGGGAGCAGGATTGATTATCCAACTGAAGTGCATCTACACCAATGCATGCTGCATGGGCAACAAACAGGTGGAACTGGAAGTCATGAATCCATGTACAGCAGGAAAACTATGGCAGAGTTGTTGTCACAGAGACTTGGTGGGATGAGTCACAAAACTCAAGTGTTGCAATGGATGGCAATAAACCCTTCAGAAGAGATGGGCGAGGAGGGAGAGGCAGGGGAGTAGCCCTGTTTGTTAGTGACTGTCTCGACTGTCTGAAGCTTAATGATGGTTACAATAAGGTTGAGTGTTTAAGAGTAAACATCAGCGGGAAGGTCAATGAGGCAGACATCCTGGTGGGAATTTGTTATAGACCACCCAACTGGGATGAAGAGGCAGAGGAAATATCCTATAAGCAGCTGGGGTTAGTCTCAGGATTGCTAGCCCTTGCTCTCATGGGGGACTTCAATTTACCACATATGCTAGAAATATGATACAGCAGAGAGGAAGCAATCTAGAAGGTTCCTGGAGTGTGTGGAAGATAACTGCCTGACACAGATGGTGAGTGAGCCAACTAGGGAAGGCATCCCACTGCACCTGCTGTTTGTTACCAGGGAAGGACTGGTAGGTGATGTTGGAGGCCATCTTGGGCACAACAATCACAAAATTACAGTTTTCAGTAGTTGGAGAAATAAAGAGGAGAGTCAGCATAAGCGCCACCTTGAACTTCTGGAGACTTAAGCCTGTTCAGGAGACAGGTTGAGAGAACCCATTGGAAGGAAGTCCTAAAAGGCAAAGCAGTCCGGGGAGGCTGGACATGATTTAAGAAGGAACTCTTAAAAGCATAGGAGCAGATCATCCTCCATGTGTGGAACATGAGCTGGCTGGGTAGAAGATGGGACTGCTGAACAGAGAGCTTTGGCTGGAACTTGGGCAGGGGGCAGGGGTGGAAAAGCACAGTTTATGACCTTTGGAAGAAGGGGCAGCAACACAGGAGGACTACCAGGATGTTACGAGGTTGTGCAGGAAGAAAAGCCAAACTAGAACTTAATCTGACTACTGTCATAAAAGACAATAAAAATGTTTCTATATATACATTAGCAACTAAAGGAGGGCTAGAGAAGAATTTTTATCCTTTATTGGATGCATGGGGGAATCATAGTGGCAAAGATGATGAAAAGACTGAGGTACCTAATGCCTTCTTTGCATCACTCTTTAATAGAAAGACCAGTTGCCCTCCAAGTATTCAGCCCCCTGAGCTGGATGACAGCACCTCAGTCCTGTGTTCGGTTTTGGGCTGCTCACTGCAAGAACGATATTGAGGCTCTGGAGTGGGTCCCAGGAAGTACAACAAAGCTGGTGAAGAGTCTGGAGCACAAGTCTGATGAGGAGTGGCTCAGGGAACTAGTTGTTTAGCCTGGAGAAGAGGAGGGTCAGGAGGACCTTATTGCTCTCCACAACTGCCTGAAATTAGGTTGTTGCCAGGTGGGGTTTGGTCTCTTTTCCCAGGCAACAGGTTAAGATGCCCATTTTACAGTCCTAGTGTCAGAGGGCAAGATTAGTCAGACTTCCAGGGCACCTGACTCTGCTTCGTGACAGAAGCATGTTGCTGCCTTGTACGTTTTTGCCAGTCTTATGATGAGAACCAGGAGAGCAGTGAAAGCTGTTAAACATAGTTCATAACGCAGCCATATCTTTGGCCTTAGCTCCAACGAGCCCAGATGGGAAATAAGGGTCGTTTAGCAACAGAGCACTTCCCACAAACTGGAGAGAGATGTAAAACGTACTCACCTACTCATAATTTTCTTTCTCTGAAGTGGATACTGAGTCCTCTGTGACCCATTAGAGCTGGATTATTCTTCTGCTCTAAACAAAGAGGCTATCTGATTTTTTTGCAAGCTTCTCAAACTAATGCCAACTGCCAAAAATGGGAAGACAAAATACAAATCCTGATGAATAAACATTCTGCAAGATTAGCCATCTCCAAGCAGTAGATGTTCACTTTTATCTATTTAATTTATCAAGCAAAAAATGGAAATGAAGATGGTAAAGCAAGATACCAAAATGAAGGAATTGAAGGATTTTTCCCTTAGCTCTCAGTAGGAGTGTTGAGGGACAAAAGAATGATTAGAGACATGATGCAAATGAAACAATGTTCTGGGTGGGGGTCTCTCCACATCCACTGTAGAAAAGGAAAATTCCAAGCAGGAAAATACATTTTAGCTTGTTCCCTTGTGGGCGTCTGGTGCTCAGTGATGCATTACAGGTGGGACGTATCAAACAGTAAAACAAATCTTCACAAGCATAAGAAACATTTAAGATATCAGGAAAATTGAACCCGGAGGAAAAAAAAAAAAACTTTATTTGAGAGTGGTTGTGTGTTTTATTGTGTTGGATTGGGGGTTTTTTCTTCACTGCATTTCCACTGCATAGAAAGAAAGCTTTTTTGAAAAATGAACAAACAAGTCCTCTCAATACTGCAGAATTTTGTGCCTACAGGTTATGGTTGGTTTAAACAGTACATATGGGAAAGCATAAAAAAGCAGGTATGTGTACAGGGAGAGAAGCACTGACCTGCTGTAGCCTTTTCCTTGGCAGCTGCCCAGAAGAATGCAGGTCTTAAATAAACAACCTGATGGACTAGAAAACTTTTGAATTTGTACATCAGGAAATAAATATTAGATGTGGCTGCTTGCCACCCCTTCTTAAAATTGCCCACAGAATCCTAAAATTATATCTGATGTTCTTCAATGATTAATTTTTGCATAAACAGAATGTTTAAGTTCCAACCACATCTTAAGTGCTAATGTGTATAAATGACTGATCTTCTGGAAAGACTCAAGAGCACAGGAAAGGAAAGTGTTTGGTTCAGATGACAGTTTAAGCATGCTAATATGAACTGAAAATCAGTCAGAGAAGATGCACGCTATTACTGGAGGTGGCAAATGGCCTCACATGTATTAGCTTTCCTAAAATGCAGTAAATAAAGCAAAATTCATTGTCAGTGATAAGAAACAGTTTGACTAATAGAAAGTTTTATCAACGTTTTTACAAAGAACTTGTTCTGTGCAGTCTAAAGCAGTCTGGTTTCCAATGGAGCCTTGCTCTCTGACACCATTTCTCTAATATGTTTCCCTGCAAAAAGCTTTGTTTCTGTGCACATTCATTCTGAAAACACCCCATGGCAAGGAAGAGCCTACACTGGGACCAGTTTGGACCTAGTTGAATATCTAACTGGCCAACCACACAATTGTGCTAACAAACATGGCCTGCTTTTTCTTCACAAGGTGTCAAACGTGGGTCGCTCATCCAGCTACAACTTCCTAAAAACCTGTGGGAATTTGATTATTCATGTCTCCTTTTCAGTTTTAATATCATCACGGCTAGGCTTGGCGAACAAAGGTTTGGGAAGGGCTCTACCCACACTTGCTGCAAGCGCGCTGATGGCTAAAAAAGCCGATGTGAGATAGGCAAGGCTGGTTGCAAAAGGCACAGCAGAAAGTCTCCATAGGCGGTGTTGGTGAGGCACGGTTCTTTCTGCGTTGTCTTTTCTCCTCCAGACTGATTCTGCGTGCATTCTCAAAGGAAGCAGCAGTGTTGTGGATGGTGTGTCTCCACGCCTCCCGATTGGAGGCCAGAGTGGACCATTGATGGTAGTCAATATGGCCAAGGCTGAGATACTGTTTCAGGGAGTCCTTGTATCTCCTCTTCGGGGCTCCTCTCTTGCAGCAGCCAGTGGCAAGTTCACCATAAATGTAATAAAAAATACATTCACTTTCACTTCCAGCTTTTCTTATGGTCAAATGTAATCAAATGCAGAGGCAAAATGTTGGAGTAGATAACACTACCTTCTTCAGTGCTTGAAAGATGAAGAAATTTTTACCTTTTGGTGTTGTTTATGATGTTACCCTCGATGGCTGGAGACATTTTATTTAAATTCCTCTGACAATTCTCTAGGTGGCTATCTTGGTCCAAACACAAAGTTGTGTTACCACAATTTCAACACCTGTTTATTTGATATAAGAGCAAATGGTCACGCAATTCCCAAGGAGAACAACAGAAAAACAAAAACACCAGTTGTAAAATGCCTCCTTGGGACTAAATATGGTTTCCATGTCTAGTAGAGTGGGCGGGTACTTGGGCTCTCTAAAAACAGCTGGCAAAATTGCGGAGCAGCAGCCGCTGAAAGGTCTGGGCAGCACTTACACAGATCATTTCTACAATGAATTACAATGAACTTCAGCAAGCAATCTTGCTGTCTCCTGGACATTTTTGTGATGCCAAAAGGGCTTTGATCAAAACTAGAAATAGGCCCACAATAGTGCAAAGCACCCAAGGCACTTTTAGCAAAGCCAGCAAATTGACATGGAGCTCTTTCACTATAGGATGCTGCAGTTTTGAGAGGAAATGTCTGTCAAGGTAAAAGTCCTCTGCACCGTCAGAATGGTAAAAACCTCTTTTTCCTATCAAGATTAAAGATACACTGTATCTGCAGATGAAGACGAGGAAAGGGGGAGAGGAGAGCAGAAGAAAGGAGAGGAGGGGAGAGAACAGGAAGAAAGAAGAAAGGAAGGGAGGGAAATGGAGGGGAGGGGAGTGGAAGTGAAGAATTTGTGAGCAGATAGGTTGTGAGCAGAGGGAAAGCAAATGTTTCAGTTAGATGTTACCTTTTTTTGTTTGGGTTTTTTTTTGGTTTTTTGGGGTTTTTTTTTTAATAATGAATTTCCCGTAGCCACTTACCAAAAGCCTTTTGGGTACTGTGTTGTTTCTATACTGGCAAGACAGCCTGCATGCAGCTTACTGAAAATGAGATCAGTCTCTGAAAGACAGCCCCTCATTTGCTTAGACTGTCCTACTCCGCAGTTGTAAAGTTTGTACTGTTGCTACGTTTGCAACCTTGCTGCTGTCCCAGCTTGAGAGATGCTCCTTGATGCGACAGGGAATACCATTTAAAAAAAAAAAAAAAAAAAAGATAAAAAAGTATATGCATGGAAGCAAGGCTGACAAGAGGGGGGTGGGGTGGAGTGGAGAACAGGCCATGAGCACTCATGCTTGAAACCCCTTGCTTGTGCAATAATGAGCTTGAAAGCCTTGCTGAAGTGGTTTTACAGCTGTGCAACAAAATGGTGCACTCTCCTCCCTTAATGCTGACATTTTAATGTAGGATCACAGCTATTCAGATTGTCCATTGGAGCTGGCAGGCTGATGGTGTGAGCAACTACGCACTCTCATCAATGTCGCTTGGATGAAAGCTGCTGTCAGGCTCAATAAAATGGCAGGCTAGGCCAATCTGGCACACATGAAAGGAAACTGGAAGAAAGGCTTAATTGCACCTCCAGCAGATTCCAGTTATTCTGCTGGTCTGTTAACAACATGCAGCCTGGCACGCCAGTCTAGTCCAGTCCAGTCTGCTGTGCTTTGTTGGTAGGAAAAACTCCTTGAAGGTATGGCACAAAGGCATTCTGGGTTAGACCACAATAACCAAAGCCAAAGAGATCACAAGTCTTCTCAGCTTGGTCAGTGGTAGCTACCGAATCCATCAGAAAATGAGAAACAGAGGAAGGAACCCTAAAATAAAAGACTGGATTGTTCCATGCTTGAGGGACCAGGGCAGGATCCACCAGAACTGGGGAGATGCTAAGATGGGCTGGACACTCTTCTTAGACATCTCAGGGAAGATCCAGTGGGAAGAGTAGACACTAGAGGGAGACATTAGGGCAAAAGAGAGGGAGGGGAGGCATGACTGATTAAACCAAATACTGTGTCATTCACTCTGAGCAGAGTGCTGAGTGGCATCAAGGATGGAGAACCCAAGCATTAGCATCTTTGATGTGTTGGTAGTGGATCGAGGAAGGGCAAGAAACTGGGTTTTATTGTGTTTTCTCATTTTTGTTCAGTGACCATGGTGGTTGTGACCTGATGTTGGAATATTTGCAAAAAACATTTTTTATTGGTGACTAGAAGGAAACAGGGAAGAAAAACATACTGAACACAAAAATCTTTCCTAGAGACAGGGAGCAACAAGCCCTTGGAGCAATCTTTTGCCTTTTAAATGGGACTGAGATAATGGGAAGTAATGAGACACCTCTGGATATCTCCTTTTGCTTGCATAGCATTGTGAAACTAAGGTAAGAAATTACCTAATTTTATTTTTTTAAAAGAAAAAAAAGGCTTCATACTTGTAAGATAAGGCAGAATTACTCATTTCTTTATAGATCAGTACCAGGTAGCCACAGGGCAAAAGATTTAGTCCATCCATTCAGTCTGTCTTGCAAGGTGTATGAAGATTACATGATTTCTTAGTATCTTTTTTTCTTTGTTTTTTAATTTCACTTGGAGGCATGTTCAGGGACCACATAAAACAGATCCAAGACTGCAATTTTATTACTTTTTGAAGCATGATAAAAAGGAATTACTCTGAACTAATATTAACATTTTCTATAGAGTTATTCTTTTGTAGCACAGTCTAGAATTACTCAAGAATACCATGTACTGGGATACGCTGAGGAAACAGACTATATCCCTGTCTTAAGATAAACCCAATTTCAGTTGCACAAATCTTTCCATTTCTAACTCTTGATTGGATCACAACCCTCACTGTCACCTATATTTTGTGTTCTTACACTATCTGGGGATGAATGGATCTTGTAGCTGTTAGGCAGCTGGTACCTACACAACCAGGTAGGAGAGACACTACTGGTCATCAGTACTAAAACTACCCCTATTTCTGGAACCCTCTGCATAGAAAACTGAAGCAAGTGAACTCAGTAGCTCATCCATATAATGACCTGCCAAAAATAGAGAGCACAGTAACTTCCCAAAGGACATGAATTGCTGGAAAACTGCAAATGCTCCTTCTGTCAGCCTGACAAAAATAAGGAGAAATTCTTATTCCTACCTTAAAGAACACCCTCTGTGTTTTAATCAGAGTTCCCCATGCTTATATATTAAAGAGTCTAGTTGCTTCAGCTTATAGACTCTGACCATCCTTAAGATCACAGCTATAAAGAAATTAGACCAAGGAGGCTGCCTGTGATTTTTCAGCACTCAGTGGTGGAGTAGGCTGTTTAAAAGAAATTGGTTTTGGATAAGTAGTTCTTGTAGGGAACTAGTAATTCTGCCTTGCCAATTTTCTTTCTCCAAAGTACATGATGGTTCCCCAGTTCCACAGTGAAGTGATGCATGTGTCTGCATCTGGGGATGCTGAAGAGATAACATTCATTGCCTTGAGAGGATGGAACAGAGAGTTTCACTGCTTCAAAGCATATTTAACACTTGGGATAATCTCCCAGAGATCCAGGCTTGGAATCACGTTTTGGAATTTTTGCAGCAGGCTGGTGTCTACTGAGGAGTTTAAAGGTTGGTGGCATTGTAATGGACATTAAAAATATATGAAGTTTCCTTTAATGTAAAGTCCTTTGATGGTAAACTGGATATGCATTGAAATGGCCAAAGCCATTCCCTTCAGATGAAGTTAGGAAAGAAACATCCTTAGCTCAGTTGCATACGATACAAATATTCACCACCCTAATAATGACACATGGATCAATAAAAACTGGAAAAAGTTCATAGACACATCCTTTCCTAATTGAAAAGCTTAATATGATCAATGCAACAAGAATAATGTACCCAGCATTGACCTATTTCAAAATTTAAAAAAAAACCCAAAAATGTCATTTTATGGCTGCTTGCTCACTCTACCTACTTGTTTTCTTGAAGATAGCTTTATATAAAATATAAATATTCTTTGCCAGCATTTTGATCCAAGAGAAAAGTTTCATCCTTCAATAGTGCACATAATAGAATTGGTCAGATTTGAAGCATGGGAGCACTTTTTTATCTTGGATCTTTAATATTTTACAGTTCAGGCAACAGAATTTAACCAAACCATTGGAGATATAACTAATAAGCTCTCCACACACACACATGCTATAGGCATCATTTTGTTTCCTGATTTATGTAAAAACATGGTTTAAATAAGATATAAAATTTGCATTCCTATTTAATTATCTCCTGGGACAATTAATGCCCCCTAAAAATTTCAATATTTTGGCTACAAAACAGATTTAATAATAACAAGAGTGGCAGCACTAAAGTCAAAAGAAAGGTCTATTAAATCAGTAACCCTACTGATTTAAATGGGACTAGGACTAGGACCCCATGACTTTACAGATACTTATCATGCAAATTTTCAGAACATCCTAGTAAGCTTTTCACTCTAAGGCACCTACAAGGTCCAACAAACTGTTTCCCACAGACACACGTCATGTATTTACACTTAAACCTCTTCTCTATCCTAAACTAGCCAGGTTTTAGAACAAGATGAGAGCTTGGATCATACAATACCACTACCAAACCTCTTAAAATTACAAAATTATGCTGAAAATTTTAGGAGAACAGGTTTTTAAAAATATTTTCATGGCATCTTTCACCATTCCTATGACATAAGATTAATTTTAAATCTTAAAGAGTGTGTATGGTCACAAAGTTTTTATTCTAATTTTCTATGCCACCATCATCACAGTCAAGTTCTAACTCACAACATACTTTGAGGTTCAGCCTTCAGAGAGACATTAAGAATCATTCATTGTTTTATTTCTGTTTGGTTGACAAAACTCCTTCAGAAACAGAGCCACCATGGTTAAGAGGAAAGTCCTGTAAAACCATATGTTAGGGATAATGAATACAATATTTTAATAGTTTAAGCTTACAGTGTTCTATGTTGTAAGATTTATTTAAGATAATGCTAGGAACTGACGAGTTACCAAATATAGCATGCAAGGAAGGACAAATGAAATTTAGCATTCAAGGATGTACAATAATTACCAAGCTAATACTCATCATACACAAAGTCAATAGCTGAAAAGTTAGATGTATCATTTAAGCTAATGCAGATTTTCCTCCAGAGTAAACTGACAAACTAAATTTCAGCAGGCAATTCCTCTTACTTTAAAGCAGTTTCTGAAAATTATATCAATTGCCTTCGAAAGGTGCCAATCTCTGACCAGTGACTACTGCAGGCTTTAAGACATCTAAGTTAGAGTAGACATCTAACCAGCTATTCACACATCCACTCAATAAACTACATGGCAAAATTAGTGGGAATACAGTGCATTAGTGGGAATACAGTGCATTAGTAGGAATCTGGGTGAACTGTTTTGTGTTTAGGAATGTCTGCACTTCTAACAGAGGCACAAGGTGATAGCGATGCTGAGAGAAGCTCATGCGCAGTTCGGGAGGAATGCTTTGATGAGAGGCACCTGCAGCAGCTGGCTTTTGGCTAACTTCAGTGAGTTGCATGTCAAGAAAGCATGCCAGCTGCAGGTGACAACAAGGCTGGACCAAAGAGCCAGGCCTTGAAAAACCGCATATATCCACCAAAGAGACAGGACACCAAGAAAAATAAAATTTTTGATATAGGATGAGCAAAGCACCCCAAAGTTGTGCTCTAACTTCAGTTTGCTCCTGTTGTTCCTGCCTGGAAAATCAGTTTCTTCTCATGTCGTTTCCTCTGTTAGTCAGGCATGATGACAATAAAGAGAATGCATACTCCGTATTTAATGACAAGAAGCTGCAGTGCATACTAATGGTGCCATAGCTTCTAATATCATCCAATATCCCCTGCTGGCTTTGCAATTACATACACATGGAGCAGGGAAGTGGCATGTGGCACTCCCTGTGAGGATAAGCAGGTGTCTAGAATTACCTTCTGACATCTCTCCAAGGAAGAAGGTAAGTGTGAGTTAACTGACCCCACACATAGCTCTGAATGCCTCGAGGCCCCTAATGGCAAAGGCTGATGTTGGAGTAAGGAGAGTCTGTGTGTCTAAGAGACTACTCTAAATTCCCTTCCACCTCTCCTGGTTCAGAGACAGTCCTTACAGTCAAGCCAATAAGACTGGTTTTGTAATGCACTATTGTACCTGGTGTAAAGGTATTTAATCAGAGTATATTTAATAATAGTAATAATCAAAGCATATTTAATTTGGGTCTTCATCTTCATTTTGTGGCTTTTTTTTTCCTTGGGTGTTTTCTTCAACTGAATTGCACACATAGGAGTATGTAGTTCAGGAGAAACAGAAGTGTTCTTGTCTTGGTATTGGGAAAATAATTTTATTTCTCCCGTGTTTTTTCCCTTAGAGGGAAAAAAATGAACAAATAGACAGAGGCAACATTTTAAGAAGGGTTTAATTCTTTTTAGGGTTGACACACCAACCATATTTTGTGTTCCTGCTGTTATTTAATGCTGCAACCTATACTAGATAAAATTACATGGCAGAGTACTACAGTGTATTGGGCAACAGACAGAGAGACAATGCTCTACTCATTCATGTGCCTTTGACTAAGTATGTGTATTTGAGTGTACCTCCGTTCCATAGTATTCCATATCCATAAAAAGGATAATGATTCCTGTTTCGAGACTTAGTTATTAAGACTAAGCTTCTCCATTAAAGATATAAGGAAATACCTGACTGGGACACTTTTCTTCCTTTTGGTTTTCCAGATTTTCACAGGAAATCAACTTACCTGGAGTTTTTTTGTATATTCTCAGAGCTAAATTTATTAGCATTTAAGGTTTCATACAAAAAAATATATTGGCAATATAAAGCTGTTTTGAAAAAAAAAAAAGGTCATATAAAAATTCAGTTTTTAAATTCATAACTAAAATTCATTCATTCATGTCTAGGCTTCGCGAACGAAGATTTGGGAAGGGCTCTACCCACGCTTGCTGCAAGCGCGCTGATGGCTAAAGAGGCCGATGCGAGATAGGCAAGTCCAGTTGCAAAAGGCACAGCAGAAAGTCTCCATAGGCGGTGTTGGTGAGGCACGGTTCTTTCTGCGTTGTCTTTTCTCCTCCAGACTGATTCTGCGTGCATTCTCAAAGGAAGCAGCAGTGTTGTGGATGGTGTGTCTCCACGCCTCCTGATTGGAGGCCAAAGTGGACCATTGATGGTAGTCAATATGGCCAAGGCTGAGGTACTGTTTTAGAGAGTCCTTTGTTCTCAGACAACTGCAAGAGAAGTGCAGGGAACAGAACAAAGGACTCTATGTAACTTTTGTTGACCTCACCAAAGCTTTCGACACTGTGAGCAGGAAAGGCCTGCGGCAGATCTTGGAACGTTTAGGATGTCCCCCCAAGTTCCTCAAAATGGTCATCCTGCTGCATGAAGATCAGCGCGGCCAAGTCAGATATGGCGATGCACTCTCCGAGCCCTTTCCAATAACCAATGGCATAAAGCAAGGTTGCGTTCTCGCACCAACTCTGTTCACAATATTCTTCAGTATGATGCTCCAAAGGGCCACGGCAGACCTTGATGAAGAAAATGGCATCATAACTAAAATATGCTTATTTATATATATGTATGCATATATGTGTGTGTCATAGAATATCACAAAATATGCTGAGTTGAAAGGGACCCATCAGAATCATCGAGTCCAACTTCTGGTCCTGTGCAGGACACCCCAAGAATCACACCATGTGCCTGAGACACTGAGTTCCTTTCTCTTCATCTCATAGCGCCTCAGATATTATAGGCTCTCTCACCACACTGCTCCCTCCCCATACTCACAGTTTGGGGAATCCAGCACTGCAAACTTTACTGAGCATCAGGGTCCAGACTCTAGCAAGCCCCTTCCCTGGGAATTCCCTGGCAAGCAACCTCGGGGTTTTAAATCTGAATTCTCATCTCCATGGTGTGCCCCTACAGCTGGTGAAGTGCCACAAGGATTCCAAATCTCCCTTCAGGAGATGTGAGCAAGAAAACCTTGTGCCTTCTTTTGGCCAGGCTTTTCAGAATTGGAACAAAGCTGCTGCTGAAAGCTTGGGGTGGGATAATGTCAAAGGCAAAACAAATATGCATCCTTGAAAAACGAAGAGATCTATCTTTTCAAATAACTGAAATAATGCTTGGGGTGAAACTAGTGGGATCCCCCTTTTATGTCCAGAAAGGTGACGGGTTTCATGAACTTTCTGTAAACCAAGGCTCCGTCCCCCAAAGTCATACCACCAGTAAACAAGGCAACACCATAGTAATTTTTAGCATTATCAGGAGAAGTTTACAGGCATTCAGAATGACTCGATTCATAACAGCCTTTGGTGGTTTCAGCTGGGGTAGAATTAACTTTCTTCACAGTGGCTAGTGTGGGGCTAGGTTTTGTATTTGTGCTGAACACAGGGCTGATATAGAGATGTTTTTATTATTATTACTTGAGATGGCTGAACCTTCCTGTCCATGCGAAGTAGTGAATTCTTTGTTTTCCTTTGCTTGAACGCGTGGTTTTTGCTTTCCCTATTAAACTGTGTCTCAGCCCAGAATTTTTCTAGCTTTTGCCCTTCCAAATCTCTTCCCAATCCTGCTGGTGGGGGAGTGAGTGAGCAGCTGTGTGGTGATTGGTTGCTGGCTGGGGTTAAACCACGACAGTGCTTTTTGGCACCCAGTGTGGGGCTTGAAAGGTTTGAGGTAACAACAGATATTATTGGGATGTGCTGGACTCAATTTATAGCTGTTGGTGCTGTTTAGCTGGTAATGAGCAGGCTCTTATGTTTGCCATGGGGCTCACTTTTATGACTGTATATTAGAGTCTTGTGCTTATTATGATAAATATTAGTATTTGATGTATATTTGACAACATGGATTGGGTAGTCATTACTTCTTCATTACTCTTTCTTCATATAAGCTTCATTTTTTACTCCTGAAACTGTAAGTTTAGTCAGCAAGCGTTAAATTTCATTAAATTCCACGCTTGTAATTTGGCATGAGAGCAGGCAAACCAAACCGTGGACTGAACAAGTTTTTTGGATAGATCTCAGCAAAGCGAGAGAGGGGAGTCTGTGAAATCAGTGAGCGACCTGGTTGCTTTGTATTCATTGAGTTATATTATTCTCGAACTCTGTTAGCTTTCTAATTCCGTTATGTTTTGAGTCCAGGGAAAGAGGGGGTTTGCAATGCAAACCGGCATAAGAACGTCACCGCGTTGAGATGAAACACCCTGTTGAAGGCAGACACCTGCCCGGGTGTTGCGTGGAGATGAATGATGAATTGAATACTGCCACCTTTTGGCTGTGACCATGGCCAGGGCGTTGTGAGGAGGAGATTCTGCCGGGCTTCCTTCTAGAGCGGGCTAGGCATCTGGCAAAAGCACCCTTTCATTCCAACCCAACGCTGGGAGTGCTTCCTAGTACTAAACCATGTTGACATCACGTAGTTTAGGTTTCGCCTCGTGTCTGTGAGGTCCTCGGAACTGAGGAGATGGACTAATAATGCGGAGAGCTGTTAGCTTTACTAAAGACTAAGTGCAATCAAGTTGATGTAAACAGTCACTTCAGCCTGACTGTCGTACACTCTTCCTGCCTCAGGAATACTTGAGAGTATCTCGCATTGTGTTGCGCTGAAATAGTGTTTTCTCAAGCGGTGAATAATATATAGTTTGTACTTCAACCTCTTTTGAGCACTTAGCTGTGAATGTTTGTATCAGTGCCAGCGAGTGTGAGGTGATCTCATTAGAAAAAGAAAATATTATCAGCCAAAGAATTATTTCCCAGTGATTTAAGGACTAACTCTTATTCACATGCTACGTCTGCAGTTCTTACATAGGTAGTTCAAACAAAACCAAAAAATTATTTGCTTGAAAGTAGGACGCCGATGTCTGTGCTGCCGCCCTGGCAGCGGCTGCTGACCCGCGCAGCACTGGCGCGGTGCGTGTCTCTTACCGAGGGTCTGCACCGCGGCGCCAGGCACAAAGCTGCAGCTCGGGGCCTCCTCCAGGTACTATCGAAGCCTCTTCTCGTCAAGCCAACCCCACCCTGAGCTGAAAGCGCGGGCCCCCTGCTCACACCCCCTCCCGCCCCCGCTGTATGACACAGACAAGACCCCGGTGACCTGAACGGGGCCGGGCTTTCACCTCCACTTCTCACCAAACTTTTGGGAACCCAAAATACGCGGCTCCGAGGGGGGCACTGAGGCGGAGTGGCACTCGGGGCGCTTCCCGAAGGCTCGGGCCC
>VWZG01005124.1:891566-1027387 GCA_013396735.1 Grallaria varia
GTGGGAGCGCGCCGGAGAGCCGCCCGCCCCCGCACCCCCGGGGCGCTGTCGGTCACCGGCGGCCGTTCCCAGGCGGCCCGGAGCGCCCCCGGCCCCGGCCGGGCGCGGCACACCCGCGGCACTGCGTGGGAGTCCGGCGGCCGGTCCCGGCAGCCGGCGGAGGGGTCCTGGACTCCGTCCATGGGCTGATGTGCGAGCGGAGAAGACAAAGCCCCCTGGCTCCCCTGCCCCTCCTTGGCAGAGCCCAGTGCCCCGCTGCTTTCATTTGTTTTTGATCTGCCTCATTAAAAGGCTATTGATGGCTTTAACTATTGTCCTTGTTTAGGTGCTGATTTACAAGCGCTAATATCTGACTGTGCCGAGATTAATGGGAGCCCGTGAAGTTTACAATTATCCGCAGGTCCCTTGACCACACATGGAGGGGTTTGGGTTGGGGTCACGCACTCTTATGAAAAACTCCAACGCAGGCTTAAACCTGGGAACATTTTAATAGGATTGAATTTGTAATAGGATTTGGCAGCTTGGCCTAAACTACAGGGTGGGGGGGTTTGTTCTGGGTTATTTTGGAGTTGAGTTTTGGGGTTTTCTTAACGTGGTGTCGTCACTATGCCACAGCAAGGTGTGGGTTTCAACACTGTGGGTTTATTTTTCGTGATGCCCTAAGCACAAATATCTTTGATACAGAGTATTAAAGAGCACTCTATCTGAATATATCTAATAGAACTAGGCTCTGATATTATGTATTTTCTGATGTGTATCTGCATGCTTTATATGAGCTTAAAACCCCTCAAATGAGTGACAACATATATGACATTTATTAAGGGAAAAAAGAAGACAAGGACAAGCATGAGTTACTGCAATGGAGCAAGAGTTCTGTTGAATAACAAAAGATTCCCGTGCCAACTCTTGCCTTACTCAAACAAAGCCACATTAAGAAACAGTGACCAGACAATAAATTGGATTTATTGAAAACAGTGTTGCAAATAGAGGGGAATTTAGATGGGAAGGTGGAAGAGAACCTAAAAGTGAATCATATGATCAATTAGTTCTCACTTAGAAATTGACAGCTGTGAGTTTCAGTAGTAGCACAGGCTCTATGGCTGTTAATTCATTTTACATCACTTTGTGCTGTGCAATAATGCTGGTGTGCTAGTTATGCTACTTAGATTGCTGTGAAACAGGATCTTATTAAGCACCTCATTATTAGGCACCCTTATTTAGGAGTTCTTCTGAGTTTGTGTCTTACTGGGCCTTTTTGTGGGGTTTTGGTTTTTTAGTAACACAACGAAACTGGAAAGACATGATACTTGTCCTCAGGGTCCTTTCTTTCAGGACATAAACTGTAAATCCTACAGCACTGAGGGAGGTACTGTGGCTAGGAGGTATCATGAAAAAATAATGGGAAGCTAATACAGATACAGTTTGCCTGGCTTTAAAAGTTCTAGTACAGCCAACTTTAAGGAAATGGGAGCTTGCAAGAAAACAGCAGCAGCAAATCCTGCACTAGTGTATATCCTGTGAAATGTCAAAGAATGACACTGGCTTTGCTGGAGCAGAATCAGGCAAAAGGCAGGCAGTTTCCCCCTATTTAGAGCCTCAAAGCTCCATTTTCTGTAGTCAGGACTGATGAAGGAAAGGTCTAGTGCCAGGAGTCTGCATGTCTGTATTCTAACTGCTCAGTTCTTTGCATTATTGTAATCCCAGATGCTGTGCATCTTTCCTGTCCGTGTAAAATCAAGGACTTGAGTATTCTGTAGCAAGGTTGTGAGCATCTGCCCCCCCAGCTAGATTTTTTTTTCATTTCTGTAGCAGTCTGTAACAGCTCCTTGGAAATTTTGAAACAGGTTCAGATAACAAAACAAAACAGACAAAAATAATTCTTCTAATTAATTTAAATACAATAATCATTCCAAAGGCCATCCATGGTTCTGTTATTTGCTAACTTTATTCTAGTGTTGATTTTCAATAATACCTACTCATAACTGCAATGTAGGATTTGAAGATGTATTACATATAAGGGTTTCCTGACAAGTGAGTATGTTGTTGTATAGTGCAAAATAACCATTCCAGTCACCATATAGCTGTAGCTTTATTAGGGGGATTAAAAGCTGAAATAATTAGGTTTTGAAATGTGCGTCATCTCTGTTAGCCTTCAGGAGTAATGTGTGGAAATAAGTGGGACAGGCCTCACCTCCTTGAGAAATGTTGCTGTATGCTTTCTGTAGGTCCAAGAAGACAAACCTGCTTCAGTTTATATTATTCTGGAAGGCTTAAAAATCCCTACAGGATTAATTGTGTTTTGAAAAAAGCTTTGTAGAATGGTAGTTTTGCAAGCTGCTCTGGATCCTGTGGTGAATTCAATGGCCACAACTCTACAAGAGAAATGCAGCCTAGTGTATAAGGAAATTTTGAGACTGTTAACCAGGAAAAATGTTTTCTGCTCTGCTATTTTCTTTGAACTCAGATTATCCTGTCTCATTAGCAGTTCCTCAGTGTCTGACTGAAGTAGGAATCTGGATGAAAATGGACTGACAGCAAATTAATCTGAACAAGTAGGACATGGTAATTGCTTACGGAGGGAAGTACTTTAAAACAGTTAGTAAAAGCCTGTGGGGTAGGAAAGGAGGAAGCAGAGAGCTATGGCAGGTGTTGCTCCTGAACTAAACAGGTAGGTTTGAATGTTGGTTTTACTGCTGTGCTAGTTACAGCAATAGGGCTTCTTTTAATATCAGTTGGAGCTTAAGGTTCAAGCTCTTCAGGCTGCCCAATGCTATCCTCTCTTCCCCCAACCTTTATTGATAAGAAACTCTTACACTCTGAGCATCAGCTCTGGTGTATCATTCTGAAGTGAACCAGGGGATAACACACCTTACACTGAGAAAGTGAGGCCAGACAGATAGGCTTTCATTACCATTTAAATGTGTAGTTCCACAGACACTTCACATTTGCTAAAGCCCTCATTGCCACCAAAAGCAGCAGTCCTGCCTGCCTCCAGCCCCAAGAGGACTTTTCCGTCCATACTCCTCATTGCATCGGTCTGCACCATCATACCTGCAGGCACAAGTCAGAACACCTCCAACAGCTGACCTGTGTAACCTACCCCATGGATGAACATGAAATGGAAATGGAAATCGCCACCATTACTCACCATGGTGAGTCCCTTGAGCCAGCTGCCTGCAGGGCTCCTCAGAGGGGCTGGGGGTTAGGAATGGGGGGATACAGGAGATGATTTCTTCTTTTTGTAGGAAAACTAATGCTGTTGCCTCTGCCTGCATGATGTAAAGAGCTAGGCACTCCTAAAAGTGACACAAGGGTGCCACTGGGGTGCAAGGTAGAGCACAGAGTGGTGAGGTAGCAAGAGTGAGCTTTAGGCCACCATAATTGTGCTCAAAACTTGTGAGGACTGATGGGACCAACACAAAGAAATGAGAAAAGTGCCTTCTGAGACTGTTGGATGGGAAGAAAGACAATAGGCAATCATATGGATTAACTTTGTGTATCCATGTAGCCTATAATAAGCACTGCCTTTCTGCATGCATCCACATTACAAAGCCAGGTTCTGCAATTGCCACAGGGAGAACTGACTTTCAAAGAGCCAGTGACAATGGCAGCTACTTTCAAGCGTGTGCCTGCAAGACCTTTAAAAATGCTAGCTTGGATAAGAAGCCAGATTACATGTTTGAACATAGGCAGTTGCCATGTTTCTGCAGTTATTGTCTTCCTGGTATGACAGAGATTTAAAAGAAATGCACATGCATTTTAAAATTATGACAGCCAGGATAGATGCCTGGAGTGGCAATGCAATTGTTTCAAGAAAAGGTGTTTTAGATGTAAAAATATTAGGCAATTTTTGCTCAAATGACTGAAGTTTATTTGGGGCATTTTTTTATTTACTTATAATACACAGAATAATTTTGAATTGATTTGTAATGATTGATTCTGACTCATAAAGAAGTCTTACAACTCAAATGGAGGCGGGAGGGGGAATCCCCTCCATACATCTTTTAATGTTTTTAGTGTGACACCAAAATTATAGAAAAAGCCTCATTATGCATGTATGTGAAAAGAAAAGTGGATAGGAGAGAGAGATTACAGTCACTTAATCTGTAACACACTAGTTTAAAATTAGAAAGCTATAACTAATTATCTCATTTGCAAAGATTGAGCAAAATCTGACCAAATATCCATGACAGAGTCTAATTTATCATATACCTCATATGATATCTTTTCCATAATAGCTAAATCAATGAGACCCAAGTGCCAGTCATTGATCTAATGGACAGATGGTGATTTCCATTTGATAAAGATTAAAGTTTTGGCAACGAGGATAGCTAGAGGTATCAATTTTGCTTGTGCTGAAGAGGTTGTTGAGAACTGCCTTCAAATATTTGTACTGTAAATGAAGGCTGTTATTTTTGTAAACAGAGAAGCTAGCCCTGGTCCTCATTGCTGTTCATGCTTGTCGAGTCACCAGACCACAGTGCACATGCTCCACCATTCAGCTTTGCTCACAAAGTATGCAGTGGTGTTGAAGCTGTTTGTTGTTTGCTTTCCAACATGCTGTGTAGGCAGGTCAGTGTATCTTTGAAAGTTGGCAACATCATGAGCAGGCTTGATAAGTGTTTTTTGCTAAATGTGCTTTGTTACTCAGCCTCTAGTCTTTGCAAGACACCCCCTCTGACATTTCAGGACCACTGAAAGTGTCTGGATCCATATTACACAGAGGGCTGCTGCACACTGAGGAGATGACTGGGTCACCAGGGTTTTTCAGCCAGGCAAGTAGGTGTCTCTGCCTGGGCCCAGATTTCTGTGTGCAGCCCCTAACAGAGGTTTTCTCAGAGCAAAAAATGAATCTGAGTGTCCCACTAGACAAATATTTTCGTCTTCACCAACTGCCACGGATTTGACAGTGTTCTCCAGCAGGACTGCAGAATGGAAGCCCACAAGATGAACTTACAGAATTCTTTTGGAGAAGTCTTTCATTGATGTCATTGGTTACAGACCCTTTAGAGGAGAAAAGTGGTTGTTTCTGAAGTTCTTGATGTGGTATGTCCTAACTAGCATCTGAAGGAAATCATGGCAGTTTCCTTGTGTGGCTTCCCACAAGAATCGATGAGAAGTAAAAAAGAAGCACAAGAAAGTGTTTCACATTGTGTTTTGCTTCCTTCTGCTCTTACTTTAACATTTCTGTTGCTTTTGCTGCTGTAAGTTCCCAAAATGACTCTGGTCCCTGTCAGGTCTTAGAGCTGCAACCATGGACCAGAACGACAGGAATAGGTCCTGGACAAACACGTCTTTGAAAATAATAGTAGCTAAAACAATCTCAAAATATTCCTGCCCCAAGGATATTACAACCTGAAAAATAAGGTACTTGCTGTGTTCTCTTCCAGTGAACTGCTATCTCAAAATAATCATTATGACAATGTGATTTTCCATGGAGCTACAATGCAAGCTTTCTTTTTTTACTAGTGGATGTGTTAACTGTACATATATGCCAAGCCTGAAATGGGAGCTAATAATAGATACACAAAGACAAGGGAGTAGAGTTAAACAATAACCTGATACCTGCTGGGATGGTCAGTCATGTTCTCAGCAGTGTTCTGTATGATAATTAATCTTTAGGCAGCTCTGGTAAAGTCCTGATTTAAATACAAACAAGAACAAGCTCAGCAAAGAATCTGTAAGAACTCTGTATTGCACTGGATTCAGGAAAGGAGAAATCACATATATAAAGGCAAACAGTGAATTAAGTTACTGGAGTCTGCTGTATCAGAGACCGGGTGGCTCTAAATGTCTTCTGAGCCTGGAGGAGCACAGCTACCTCTGACAGCAGGGCCACAGGGCCTGGTATTTATTATATACTGAAATCTGACTTAAATGAGTGCACAAGGAAGTGGTGGAAGAGATTGCTTAGCAGGAAAGACCATGAGCTGGACAAAATTTTACTTAAGTTGGTAAGTATTTTAGAGAAGCCTGTTCAGACTCTGCCAGTCACGCTGAGGAATGTGCAGCAGCTCTGGTTTGGAGGGACAGTCTGAGTGCTGTGAAAGCAGCCTAACTAGTTCATAGTCATATTTAGGCATTCATGTAAGTGGGGACAGAAGATACAACCAGGGAAAAGAGGACTGCGGCTGGGAGCAGGATGGATTTCCTGGTCATCCCCTATTCATCCTGTTGCTAGCTTTTGTGTTAGCACTCTGGGTTAGGAAGAGAAGGAGTTAGAGGAATTTACTTTTTCTCCAAATAATATACCAAAAAACCCTCTGAACAAAACCCAGTGTCTGATTTGGGTAGTGGAAAGCCTGGGTATAGAAAGCTTGGATTAATTGCCATAAGATAAAAAAGAAAATTTGATGAAGGCATCACTACCATTTTTTTGAGGTTCATTTCTATGTTGAGAGCTGACCACAGAATGCTGCCATCTTCTTGCGCTCCCATTTGCTCCTGCTGTCAAGCCCTTTTAACCCAGAGGTGTTGTTTCCCTGCCATTCTCCTATAGTTCCCCGAAAAAGGGGCTATACACCCCAAATTTCTTTCCTACCTCATCCTGCTCCTTCCATCTCTTTTGGAGACACTATTAGTGAGCAAATTTTGCTGTGTATATTTCCAAAAATTGCCTTTTTAAAGAATGTTAGGCTACACAACAGAGTTGGTTTTTTTTTATTAGCTGACAGAGGAAATGAAAAGCATTCTGTTAGGTACAACTTTACAGTGCTTGTAATTTTTTCTTACCAAATATGCAAAAGAAAACAAGTTGTCCTGTGACTATCACGGCTTGCAGGGTCTGATTTCTTACAGATTTGTATCCCATTTCCTTCCCTCACTCCCACCACAATAGTCTGTCTCACTCTGTAAACCCTCTGACATCTGTCAGGCAAGAAATAACATATACCCTGGCTAATCTGGATCCATGCATATGCAGATTGGGCAGCTGGCTACTACCAAGCCACATAACATATCACTCCGAGTTCTTGCTGCCCTCTTTTCAATGGGGTTTTCATGCTGAGTCTCTCTCCACTTCCCAGCTGCAGATTTCAAAAAAATGCAGATAATTGTCTCTAAGGCTTCTGCTCCTCTTTCAAATTTTGGTTAAATTGCCCAACACACTAAAAAGTTGTTAGGGAAACTGACTGACAGAAAAAAGTCGTAAGGACAGAGGATTCATTTCCTAAGCAAACTAGCCTGAAATATTTCACTTAAATCATTGTTTTTAAGGATAATACAGTATTTTGCTTGATTCTTCTGTGTCACAAACGAAAGATGTGAGAAGCTGAATCTAAAATCAGCTGCACGAGATGGCATCTATGCCCCTTAACCCGAGGGTGAAGTCACTAGATTAACCTTCTGGGAGGTAGGAGTTAAAATACTTTCCTCTGTACCAGGATCTGAGCTTCAGCCTCTCTAGGGAACTTCAGTTGCTTTAGGTAGGAATTCCCCTGGTTCATCACGTTGGCACTTTCACCCCTAACTGGCTGGGGTGTCATTGAATGAGGCAGGAACTGAGTCTTGGGTGATGATCCCTGTCACCAGGCCAGAGAACCATAATCAGCATTAGTATCTGTTTCAGTATTGAATACAAAAGTTGGGCAGTATTGGAAGATAAGTTGACTTCACATCATATCATTTTGCTTGAGAGGAGAAGCACCTGGATTCTCTTTCCTTCTTTGCCTATTAGGGGTTTGAAGTAGGATCCTGAGTTAGTGCCTAACTGTTCAAGTTGTTCTTGCTTTTTCATTGAAACCCAGACCATAATTCTTGCTTGTCTTTTAGCGTAATGAGCTGAGACAACCAAGAGACTAGAAGTTTTGGGTGGCTTTCTTGCTATGTCTTAATGAAGATTAAAGTACAGTACGTTTAGCTGTGAAGACTCCTCCAAAAAGCAGGTAGAGAATACATGAAAGTTACATATAGGTTTTCTTCAACAGCTCTGATTGTTCCAAATTCAAGCAAATTTTTAATGAGGAGACCAGTAGGTACATCTTTTACTCCCCAAAAAATTGTCGCAGACAAACATCAAGTACCCATCTGAAAGATAACACCATAGAATTTTTTTTTAACCATTAGACCTGTTTGACACATGGAAACATATTTTTCACTAGCACTGTCTTTGAAAATGATCTGCCAGTTTTAACTGAAACCTAGAAAAAATATTTAGTTTCTCCAGCGTGGAAATTTCTAGTCATATACAATTTAGTTACTTAAACGAAAGTTACTTAAATTAATCTACTACCATAATATCGAGGGGTGAATAGCCAGCTTTACATGCGTAAAAGGCTGGTGGTAAAGCAAAAACCTTTGAATCTTACAATATGTTTTGCAAAAGTTGAGGCTCATCTGGCATTTCTATACAAAATTCATCCTAACATGAGGCAGTCCTGAGGTTTTATATTGACTATGGAAATTATGGACTCAGCATGACCAGTTTCCATACTCCAAATATCATATCAGAAGGGGAAAATGGCAAAAAGATTATCAGAACTAATGCTGAGATTTTCCCTTATGTTTATACACCTAAATTTAAAACATTTTAAAAATTTAGAGGTTCTGAAAACTGTCATTGTTGTACATAAGATCATTAATCTTAGTCTTTAAATGTGTTTGAGTGTATTTTTCCAACTACATTTTCCTGTCCAGAAAAAATAAAGGGAAATGCAAACAAATTGTGGGGGAGAGTAAAGGGGGGTCGCAGCTACGCTGGAAAACTGGAGAGGCTTTGACATGGAGGCTTCATTATCACTTCCACTCCCTCTCTGTAGGGATTCATTAAAATGTCAGCCATGTGAAGGTATACCTGTAAATATATAAATAATACATAATAATTCCATTTGCAGATTCCACTCGGGAATACTAGCCCCAAACCATTTTAGTCTTGCTTATACCAGGAAAAATCATAAGCATTATTCTGTTCAGGTGTGACTTCACTTGTAGTAATCATGTTGGTACTGCAATACTACATGGGCATGTGGCTTTTCCTTCAGAATCATTGCACTGAGCTACTACACTGTGGTATGTGAGCTCTGTTGACTTTGTTGCCTTCCATTTCACAAGGTTAAGAGTTGTGGTCTTAAAATAACAGGAGCTCAACTTGATCTAACAGTAGTCTCCAGCTGATCTATCCCTCGATGCTTGGACTGGGTGGATGAACTCTCACTTTAGATCCTCCCACAGCCAAGTACAAGAAGGCACTGCTATTAAGAAAGTGCAGTTATATGTTTGTGCAGACCGTCTTAGCTATGGTATTGCCTAAAGTTTGAATGCCTAGCTTTACTCAGCTTATAAAAACATGGGTAAGTATATATGCATATATATGTTTATCAGGATCCCTTTATCATGGTCCACTTTACATACAAGCAAAGGCGAGAGATGTCAGGCTGGCTGCAGAGAGAGATGTCATCTGATAGATGACTGCACCTCTCCTTGTTAGGACAACACTGGTAGCCAGTACAGACAAAATGTTAACAACTTGAGGACAGCTGCTTGGCAGTCTGTGGTGGGTGGTTTCAGCCTTGCTCGTGGCAGCCAATTGGCTTCATAATGACAAATCCCTTGCAAGTGCCATTAATCAACACACAGGCTGGCAGCCTCAGAGTTTAGAAGCTCAACCATAGAATCGTGGAATGGTTTGGGTTGGAAGGGACCTTAAAGATCATCTAATTCTAATCCCCCTGCCTTGAACAAGGACACCTTCCACTAGACTAGGTTACTCAAGGCTCTGTCAAACCTGGCCTTGATAATTTCTTCCTAATAGCTAATCTAAATCTACTCTCTTTCATTTTAAAGCCATTTCCGCATGTCCTATCACTACATGCCCTTATAAAAAGCCTCTCTCCATCTTCCTTGTAGGGCCCCTTTAAGTACTGGAAGGTACTATAATGTCTCCCTGGGACCTTCTGTTCTCCAGTCCAAAGAACCCCATCATTCTCCGCCTCTCTCCATAGGAGAGGTGCTCCATCCTTCTGATAGTCTTCATGGCCTCCTGTAGAATTGCTTCAACATGTCCATATTTTTCTTATGTTGGGTACCCTAGAGCTGGATGCAGTACTCCAGGTGGGATCGCACCAGAGGGACAGAATCACATTCCTAGACCTGCTGGCCATGTTCCTTTTGATTCAACCCAGGATGCAATTGGCTTCCTGAGCTGCAAGTGCACATTGCTGGGTCTTGTTGAGCTTCTCATCCACCAACACCCTGAAGTCCTTCTCCACAGCTCTGCTTTCAGAATGAGCATAGAGACTGGATTTCCCTCTTGGGCTTCCCAGTGGCTCTCAAAGGATAAAGCTGGAGGCAAAATCCATGGACAGGGCAGCTTAGGAGACTTTGCCTAGCAAAGTCAGTATAAAATTCATTCCATGGGATTACAGTCTTCAGGACTGTCAAATCACTACTTTGTAAAACCAGTAAGTTGTCTTAAAAAATATGTTAAAGGAATCTTAAGTAAAAAAAAAAAAACAAAAACACATAATTACTATAAATACAAGTTTTCCATTGGGTCATACATCTTCATTTAACATAGTTAGTTAGTGATTCCTAAAGGAAATTATTATAGTCCTTTGTTCTTAAACAAATAAGTTGTGTTCTTTATCCTCCGAAAAAGCTGATAATATGATAGGTGCAGCTCTAAGGAATAATTATACTAAATGGCCGTGGATACCTCAAAAGACAGAATACATCTATTATGCAGAATTCCCTACAGAAATCTTAGCAATCTTATATGCATTGATTGCTAGTTAGCATTAGAAAGACTTCTGCAAGTTGACTTTACCAAAGCAGCAACTATTTGCATTAGCAAACAGGCAACATCAGCCAGCTGATAAGAACACAGTGGAGTAATGCAATTAATATAGCTATGTCTGTTAATTAGTGTTTGCTGACTGTCAAAAGAAGATACTGTTAGGAGACAAACTTATTTTCCTGATTAAAGAGTAGGGCCCATCTTGTTGAATTGAGCTGGACCCACTTTTGATCTAATTAAAACTAGCAGAATACTGTGTGCTGGAAACTTATGCCACTCTGACATAATATTTGCATATTTATAAGTGAGATAGATTGATATTTTGCAATTAACATGGGCCAATGAGAATAAAGCCTAATTAGTAAACATGCTCTCTTTGTTAACTCTCAGGTCAGGCCTTTGTAACAATGGAACAGGAAGTTCTTTTTTAGAAAAAACTTATGTCACATATAGTTCATTCCTTTCTCATTCAAGCTCCATCAACTTGTTACTCTACTACTACTCATATGCATTTAGTTAACGATTGGGATGGCACAAAAGAGAAGATGTATGAGGGAATATGAGGTCAAAGTAGGCGTGGAAAACGTTGGGAGGTGTAAAACACCTGGGCCGTTCAGCTGTAGACAAGTTCATTACAATGAACTCTTTTTCTGATTTGAATTTGCTGCTTTCAGGTTAAATCTCCAGGTTTGGAATGTTGTCCCAGATCCTCAAATGAGAAAAAGTGAGATTAAATCAAGATACAGTACAGTGGTGTGCATGCAAGAGGCTGGAGTATGGGAGGAAAGGGAGGTTTAAGAAGCTTGCACAGCTCCACAAAACATAAAAATTGTTAGAGTTATATCTAAAATAATGTTTTTATATATAATTAGTAATTTTAAATATCAGATTGTAGGAATAATTATCTGCTCAGCATCAGCTGGCAAAATACCTAAAAAGCAAAATATGGCTCTGTGTAGAGCATGCTACATGTATTTTTCAGAAATGTCTCACATCCCTAACTAATGTCTTCATTATGATTAAGTAAAATTAATTCTGTATGTCAGTGTTTACAAATTCACAGATTCCAGCTTTCATTTTTTTCTCTATGTAAAATACACAAGGATAAGGCAGTTAACTAGATGTAACACATCAGAAAATGACTCACAAATATTATGCATTATAAACTCCCATTAACTAATAATGTAGTTGACATTGATTGAAAGTGATTAACTCCAGTGCTCTTTTTCATGTTGTTAGTTAAACTAAATACCAGTGTATAAGGGAAAAGTTGGCATCTTTTCATTTGCAAATGGATTGAACAAAGCTGACTTCTTCCTCATATTAAGTTAAACTAAAGGATTAGTAGATGCATTAGGGAGAGACAGGAATACAGGTAAAGCAATAATAGTCAATGAGGCAGTCTCAATCATTCACCTTTCCTACTTAAAAGAGGTTAGTTACCTAATGATAAAATTTCATGGTCAATTTGGAATATGTAATTAAATCTGATTGTAAACCTACTGCTATTTCTCTCTTCTTCAGAAATCAGCACAGCAGTATGATTCTTGACCCCTGTCCATGAGCATTTTCTTATAACTGCCACCAAATATTATTTTGGAGGAGATTATCTCTTTTTTCCTAGCCTTCAGTTAGCAGCTTGCTTCTCTGTGAGATCTGATAAATGAGTCACACAGATCCTCATCCCCAAACATAAGTTGTGACTGGAGCCCAGACCCCCATCACAGCTGTCCCCCTGGGAGTTTGGTGCTCACTCTGCTCGCCTTTCACCACTTGGCTGTCTACAGGGGTGTGGTGGGTTCACCTTGGCTGAATGCCAGGTGCCCACCCAGCCGCTCTATCACTCCCCTTCCCAGCTGGACAGGGGAGAGAATAAGGGTGGAAACAAAAGAACCAGCACAAATCGTGGGTTGCGATAAGGCAGTGTATATTAATACAAATAGCAAAAGCAAAAGCAGGGTGGGCGCGCACAAAGCAGAAACAGCAACTAATCTCTACTTCCCATGAGCAGCGATGGTCGGCTACGTCTCTGAGAAGCAGGGCCCCTAATCGTGTTGGATGTTAGCAGGCAGCCATCAGAGACAATGAGTGCCTCCCCTTGCTGCTTCTTGCCCCAGCTTTTATATCTGGGTTGACGTCATATGGTATGGAATATCCCTTTGGTCAGTGTGGGTCAGCTGGCCTGTTCGTGTCCCCTCCCAGGATCTTGCCCTTGACTGAGCAGTGAGTGCTGTGCCCAGTGGTGGCCAAAATATGGGTGTGTTACCAACGCCAATGCAGAGGACTGTGAGGGCCCCTATGGGGAAACAAATTCTGGCTCAGCCAGACCCACCACAAGGGGGCTGGTCATGAGACCCCTCTTGGAGTCATTGCAGGTGTCACTACCTGCACTATGTCCACAGGGTGTCACCTGGGTAGAAATCCTCAGAGATGGTAAGAGCTGTATGTGGAGTCGAACTCCACCAACCCCCTCCACATTTCCCAATTTCATCCTTCCCCTTTCACCTTTTTCTCACTGCCAGATGTGCCTATCAATAAGATACATTTAGGACAGCTGTGTTCCCAAAATCCCTGAGAGACAGCAATAATCTTGTTTGCTTTTCTTGTCTTCAGAGCAGAATCCCAGCAGCGGTGTCTGGACAGGTGATGAACCATGGCCTCCCCAGTGTTCATTCAACTTTGCATCATAGGAGTTTTCAAAACAGTTTTCTCCTTCTTTCCCCCTTTCTGCACCAAAGCTTCTCCTTTCTGACCAAGCTGCAGGAATATGGGGACCTAGTATGTGCTTTAGGTGTCCAGTCTTCCTTCTGCCTCCTGTTCTTGCAGTGCTGACACTCCCTGAAGAAGCTCCTGCTTCTAGGACTGTGGCTCTACCCACTCCCTCACTGGCTTTTATCAAAGAAAAAGAAAACCTTCTGTACTGGCAGGGACCAAAAAAAGTCTGAATACTGTCTGCAATTAACAGAAATTTACTATGACAGGACTGTAAGAGCAGAAAATGAGGATGCTTCAGGAAAAAACAGTGCAATAGCCTATGATGAACTTTAAGTGATGAAGTTAAGGCAAATACTGATTATCTGCATAATGACACTGTCTCAAAGCCTAGGAAGATATCCTGCACTCTGGAAAAGCATAATTAGTTACAGATAGGGTAAGATTGAATCTCATGAGGAACTGAACCTCATGAGGAAAGAACAGAATTCATGATGAATTTCTGCATCTGGGAACAGTTCTCTAAACAGAAAGTCACCTGAAAACTCACCTCAATCTGAGCTCTTGAAAAAAGTGGCATGCTCTTTGGAGGAGTGCAGTTGGGTATCCTTATCTCAGACCTTGCATGAAGCTAAGAGAAAGAACATCTGACTTGTAGGTAATGACAGGCTTTGGGCATGAACAAGGCATCTGATCATTCTGCCTTGGCAATATTGAGGCACTTGTGAGAAATGGAATTGTGAAAAATGACACAGAATGTGGTTTCTAGTATTTCCAGTGTTAGGTAATATCTCAAATGAGATCTTCAGAGATGTAAGCTTAAGTGTACTTTAAATACCTGAGTCCTTTTCTGTGGCTAGCAGTTAGGTTTTAAGGAAATTTATTTGAAAGTCTTTCTTTTATTAGCAAGTCCTACATCTTCCAGGCACCCAGCTGAAAAATCACAGTTTGAAGCCTAAACCATTTAGTATAGCCACTATTATTTCAAAATGTCTTAGGTGCTCAGATGAATGGCTGAATGTTAAAACTTGATAAATTCAGATCAGTGAGGAATTATCTAATATCAAAAGCATCTGACCACTGGAAGAACTTACTAAGAACTGCTTTTAATTCACCATCTCAAGTAGCTTTTGATTCAAGATTAGATTTTCAGAAAAGGAAATGCTGTAATGCAAACAAGTATTAAATATAAGAAGTCAGTATTGTCTGTACTCTTGTTATATCACAGATTAGCTGCCCACTGTGGGCTACCCTGAAACATCAGATTTAATCACTAACTTAACGTAACCTTAAATTGGAGGGAAAAAATGACATTTATCTCTATTAGCTAAACAAGACAAAACAAAAGAAAATTAACAAAAAAGTGTTTCCATTGGGTTTAGGTCCCCTGGTTATCTTTGTGAGATGATTAAGAAAGAAGAATATTCTCCTATTAACTGTGGTCTTAACAGCATTAGCCTGGCCCAAACCAAGTGAATGAGCAGTGATAGAGGTCAGCTGCCTGGCACTGTCAGGTAGAAGAGAGCACAGAGGAGAAGGTAATAAGTGAAAATAAAGGGATAACAAAGATGTTCTGTCAGGTTATCTTTCCTGTTTTGAATACTAAATAACTTAGGAACTGGGGAGGACACTAGCTCCCAGTTTCCCAATTCTTCTTCTAATGGCTCATTTTCACCAGAGGAGAAAAGTAATTTTGTTCTGTCTCCTCAGAAAAATATTTAGGGTCCTAATGCCCCCTAATCACTGATCTCACACTCATTCTGAACAGAAAAAAGTAAAATTTAAAAAAAAAAATTAGCATCTCTACTTCCAGACTCTCCTGGGCACAATGACAACAGTGGAATGAAGTCTGAGCAAACACGAAGTATCTCAAGACAAAAATGGAGAGTAGGAAACAAGAAGTGGGACTTCACAGAGATGTTAACATATCTGAAAATCATGTCCTTGTAGATTTCAGAGACATAAAGCCTGCCCAAATATCCTACTTTCTCTAACAATTATGAAATTATTTTCCTATGTCTTCATGAAAAACGAAACTTCCATCAGATTCATTTTCTTGTATGACTTTACCCATCCCCTCATGGCCTGCAGAGACCTGGAGTGGAGAATGGAACTTCTTCTTCAGCACCTCCTCCAATAAATCCCTGAGTATTCAGATACCAACACTCTAACACAAAGTTTTATTTATAGCAAAATTCCAGTCTTTTAAAGGTCTGTTGTCATGTTATTTTTGTTTGGGCACTTCTGCTGACTCTTTTACAGCAAGAAGGCCCTAGATCTCTGACTTCTTTCACAGTTCTTTCAAATTGTGGCTTCCAAACCTGCTTACATCATCAAAAGAAAAATGAAGGGCATTAGGTACATTTCTACTGTGCTACACTATTCATCTTGCATGAAGAGACAAAGCAAAATGGCTGCCTTACATGCAGTAATTTGCACTCTGAATTATTCAAATGCTTTTTCTCTTTTCATAGTTAGATGGTGCCTGAATCAACTCAAACAAATCAAAGCAGGTAATAAATTGATATAATTTCCTATCAGTCTTGCAGAAAGTCTCATTCAACATAGCTTCAGATTTGCCAGTCTATCACGCTGTGAAGACTTCCAAGGTGGTGTGTCTGATGCCAGTGAGTTACCAAACTTTCGTACTGAGGCTCCTTGCACTTCAGTGCTAGAGTTGATCCTTTTTTTTTTTACAGGGATGTGTTGGTGTTTCAGATAAAGCTCTGATCAGCAAGATGTTCTTGTTCAGAATGGCAATAATAGCATATATTAATAGTATGCAGTAACATTTCTTCATCATTCTTGTGGGTGTAACACTTATTTATGTATGAGATTTGACATCTCCATGGTGTGTTGTATGCCAGAATTCTCTGTCATAACTTAATTACCATGTGAGTTTTGATAATGATATAAGCATGAATGGAATCTTATAAATGCAGGATGTTTAGTTTGCACTTAAAAATAGAATATTTGAACTATGTGTGTATGAGGTATAGTATGTATCAGGATCCTACATTTTTTTCAAAGCTTGCCAAAAAACAGATGCAAAAATAAAACATAAACGTGGAAATTTCCATGCCTACCAAGTGCACATCCCCTGCTTATGGATCAGAGATTCTTGGGAAAGACAGCCAGCTGCCTGACCTGCTGGAGATGAATCCAGGTATCTGAGAGTTAAAACACTTGCTCATTGGTTTTCTCAGCTCCTGTTTTAATTTGCTCTCTTTTTTTTTGGACAGCTCTGTGAAGGCAGTCTGGTTCGCTGCTTCACCATACTAATGAGACTCATCCATCTGCCTCTGTCATTGCCAGGCTCTCTTTTCTGCTGGAAGTCAGAGATGAACGCTCAGGACAGGTCCTTTCTAGGCTGCAGTACTTAATCATTTCTAAACACGCTAGATGGCCTCAGGCAGTGAAGGCAACAAGCATTTAACCCAGGTTTGGCAGCTCTGGCTTCCACATAGGCTGGCTCTAAGCCTTGATAATGAAAAGTAGCTGTGCTTTTACTCTCCACTTAACCAGATGCTCTTTGCTTCTTGGGGCAAAAGGTTAAATAGATATAAGAACCCATGCTAGTTTAGAAGCCTTTTATTAGCAGTCCTTATAGAAGTGAAGTAGAGCATTCTACTCCCCTATGTCTCTCTCAGAATCCTCTATTTAGGACTGTGTCCACTAACTAGAGGAATATAACCTCCTCATCCCAAGCTCATTTCTTGTTCAAATAAGAATAAATAGAATGTAAAGCCCACTTTGCCACTTAATTATTTAATGTTCTATTTTCATAGTAAGAATGGATGAAGGAGACATTATCAGTTTTGTTTAATGGAGGCAACAACTTATATTAACAGTGCAGATAAAGCGTTTTTTCCACTGTGGCTGGGACAACTGATTTATTTTTCCACTCCATCTACTGCTCCATATGTCTCTGGAATCTGCCTTTTTCCCAGAGCTCATGTTAGTATAAAGCAATTGTCTGGGATGTGTAAGAATTAAGTATCCCATCATTCAGGCTAGACATGCAATTAGAAGAGTTGCACTAATTTCCACTGCTGAGACCCTGTCACTTTAATTTATCCTTACTTTCCTGCATTTAGGTCTTCTCTGGTTTGAGGCCAAGGGTTTTATATAGTTTGAGGCAGTGGTTCTGTAATGCCAGAGGTGGGAGGCGGGGGAGGAGGAGTTGGTGGATGTGGGTGGGAGGGCAAGAAGAATAGACGAGGGGAAGTGTTAAGGGCAGGGGAAGAATAAGAACTGGCTGAAAAGAGCAAAACTGATACACAGTTTAAAGATCTAAAGCATGTGCCAAATATTGATGTGTGAAGCAGTTGCAAAGGAAAGCAAAGCTTTCAGAGAGGAAGTCTTTATTGAATTACAACACTGGGCATGTGTCTCACCCCAGATTATTTTCCTTTTTTACGTAGAGGTTTAGTATTGCATCTAAATACCAAGGGTGGATTCAAATGGCTTGTCTGAGAGTGCTCTGCTCTGCTCCAGATTTCACAGGAGAAAGCTAAGGGTGCAGGAACATCAGCTTCGGCTCAGGTACCATCTTCCTACGCCTGCTGGCTTCTGCGCTCAGCTGGCAGAAACCCTTAAAATAGCATAAATCTGCCAGTGCACCACCAAGGTCCTGGATAAAAGTCTGAGATTACCTTTTTTTGCATCTACTCTCTCTTTGCACACCATTCCTGCAACAGACAAGATGAAATTATTCCTAGAACCAACTGATAAAACCTGAAAAAACCCTCAAACTTTCCAGCTTTCGGGTAACAAAACCTCTTAATTATTACTATCTTTATGTAAAACAATGAATAGCTTTTTAATTAGGAAGAGTTTTGTATGAGGTTATTTATATGTAACTGTCTGGGTTGATTTATGTGCAGGCCAGTCCAGCAGAAGGAAATGTGCAGAAAATTGTTGTTGATATTGGGTGATACAGCAATACAGTGCTACAGTAAGTAGTTATCTTGCTCTGTTATTTTTCAAACAAATATTAAAAAGTACCAACACAATGTAATTCAGTAGATTTAAGGAAAAGTATAAGAAAAATTGGCAAAACCACTTCTACACTCATTAAGTCCTAAGGGTAAAAAAATGAAGATACAAACTCCCATTTTGGACTTGCATCTCAGTGATGACATGTTTACAATTTGTTTTCAAGTCTTCTTATTACTGGAGGATATAGAACTCTGTATTAGGCATGCTTGTTACTAATAAAGTGTTGCAGATGATTAAATAATGCTGATAAACTATTATTATAACTTAATTAAGTCAGTTGCTTCCTATAGTGTCCATTCATTTGAATGGTCTGATGCAAGGACAGAATCAGACATGTCCAGGGAAGGGCTCAGATGAAGTCTAGGCATGATGTAGATATTGGATTCTGGATTTATACTGTAGATGCTTCAATGTTCTCAAAGATATCTGGTAAAATAAAAGGGGAATCAGGCAACTAAGTGCCTTTGAAACTCTAAGAGTTTTTGAATGAGACCTAGTGCTGAGAAGCTTGACAATTAAGTTTTTCATTGTTAGTATAGGTAAACATTTTTAAATACTAAGAAAAAGATGATGTTATACTGCCTATGTGCATATCAACTGTAGTTGAACTGCACATTATTATTATTATTAATTAGGTTTTTACACTTGTATCTGGAGACCAGCCAAGAACAAGATCCTGCTGTACTGGGCAGGATGTACTGTATGGACACAGTGGCAGTTTTTAGCTTGAAAGTTTAAGCTCTGTGGGCAAAATAGAGTAAGGAGAAGGGAACAGAAATGTGTAATGTAATCAAAATGAATGTAATGACAGCTTGAAAACACTACAGGAATATTACAGTCTTCCAGAGATTTTCTTTCTCCAACCCTTGAACTAGAATACATCCAGGGCAACCTAGATCTCCCACCATATGTGCATGGCTAATTTCTGTATTTGGGAAGAGCAGAGAGGAAAAGAATGAAAAGCGATTCAAAGGAAACTAAGATGAAGAAACATTAAGAGAGAGGGAAGAAGGGTGTAGAATCAAGCAGGTAATTTCTGGTATCTTTCCTGAATCCTGTCCTCACCAATGTTTGCTACCCCTCCCACGCTCATGTCCCTTCTAACTTTTATGTTCTTCTCCATTTTGCGCATTATGAAGAGACCAGCCTCCACTCAAGCCTCGCGTGGGCTCCGCACCATGTGTTGCAAATCCTGCCTGTATCTTTTAATGACAGAGGCTGATGATTGTTCTCAAAACAGAAGTTTTCAACCAATATTTTTCTGCCACATAGTGATTTAGACTGTATTTTGTTGGATAGCTTATATGAAAGTTATGCTGGACACTGTGAAGTTCTTAATAAAGTCAGACGTGTTTTGGTGGGTTGTAAGTAATGGCAAGTTCCCTTCATTTTCTGTCTTCCCATGGTGACTGGCATTTAAAGCAGCTCAGCTGATCCCATCTGTCATACCAGAGATCAGCAGGAGAGTGCAATTCTAATGCATCCGAATCTTTTCTTAGGAAGGCCATTTTTGTAAAGACTCAGTGAAAATAAAATCAAAGCCTCAGATAAGGTAGACCTGCAAACTCAGTACTCTCAAGGTGCCTCCACAAAATATTTAAGGAAAATGTGAACTTGATTTGTAGTCTGCTTTCCTGTGTGTTCCATACTTACTGCTTGTGTTTACAAGAGCAAAATGAGAAAGTCTTCAGACACAAATAAGCAGTATTAGCAGGGCAATTCTTCAAAAGTACACATATGCTCTTCCAAAGTCATTTGCATAATAATAAAAGATGAAAGGTATATAATGTAAACTACATATCAGTAGAATTCTTTATAAAAATTAATGCTTTTCAAGGTTTTCCAAGAAGTAGTGGGAGCTCTTTGAAATCACTGATGTAATTAAAAGTGGTGGAAAAACAGAATAAGAAAAAGGAAAAAAGGATGACTACAATGTGATTAAATGCCCACTGGTCCAGTGATTACAGCATTTACCTGGAGCTGGGAGAGCCTGATTTGCATCCCTTCACTGTTAGAGTTTCCCTATGGAACCTCTGGACAATTAAATTCCTTTTTGTGCCTCATCTTACCTATAAAGCAAGAACTGCAGTATGATCCTAATTCTGGGAGATGTAACCAAAGTTTTAGAGGAGTGCAGAACAAATTTCCCAGAGGTCCTGTAGGGTTAATAAATGAAGTAGCAACTTCCCTCCATTTCTAGAGTCGTTATTACTATGCAGTGAATTCTAAGTAGTCCCTGTCTAGTAGGAACTAGAAAGAAGAAAGCAGGAATGTTTGTTCCAGGGCCCATGGCACTATTCAGTGGTCCTTTCATGAGAGCATATATATATATAATAAGGACCTCCATGCCCAGTTATTATGATGATGGAGACCTTTAAAAGTTCCCAATATAAAAAGATCATCTTCAAACATCCAGATACCAAAAATATATAAAAATATATCAAAAACTTTGTGTTCACTGAAGAGAGTTCACTGCATAATACGTAACATTTGAAAAGTGCTAGAATTGCAGCTCATGTTTAATTTTTGGTGATAAAACACTAAAGATTCATTTTCAGTCTAATGAGTCTGTGATAAGCTATCTCACACTGCGGTTAAGAATATACTATAATAATGGAGGCAATTAGCAAAATTACCTGTGTCTTCCTGGTCCTGGCCCTGAAACCAGTACCACTGTTGGCATCTGGAGGCTGCACCTGTCATGAGTTATGGCCCTTGTTTTTACAGGAAGGATGAAACTGATATTTCAGTGCCATTCATCATATATAATAAACTCTCCACCTTAGTACAAATGTATTTATATGCCACTCTTGGAAACAAGTACAGGAAATACAAGCAGTCAGCTGTATATGTTAGATACACTTTTTGTAATACTTACTGTTACTAACAAAATAAGTCACTAGCTCTGTCTTCCAGGAGTAGTGTGGCAGAGCAGAAATTGCAGGCTCTGTGTCGTGAAAAAGCTCAATACCCTCTTTGCCCTTTAAATCTCATAACAATGTTAGAACTTTGGCTATTGTATGGGCTCTGAATTGCCTGGACAGAAATATGGACCCAAGTGTTCATGTTATCTAAAAATATTTAGTCACACAACCAAGTGCGTTCTGCTCAGAAGGGCTGTCAAGATGTCTGAGTGAGATAAATGTCTTAGTTTCTGATGGTTTCTTATGAATGATAGTGCTTGCGAGTGGAGGGTCACAGGAGGCAGCAAGGCTCAACGAGCTGTATTTGACTTTGGTGCCCTTCCATCAGTCCATCCCACTTGCTGGACCTCATTTTCATACCAGCATTTTGACCCACCATCTTTATGCCTCTAGACAACTTTTCCTGCATGCAGGTAAGGAAGGTTCAAGTGATCTTCCCAGCTCGCCTCTAGGATGAAACCCCACCCACTGTCAAGCCTCGCTTATTGCCTCTTAATTAAGGGCAATAAGTTTGCCCTGCTATTTCTCCTCAGTGGGAAATTACTGCCCTCCCCAGGTATGTGTCCCCCCAGAGGGGAAGAACATCCAAATTCTGGCAAGGGCCCTCCTACTTCTTACCATGTTTCTGGCCATGATGGCCAGTTATTTTGGAGAAGTTGGTTTGCAGGTTTAATCATCGGGTTTCAAATATTTAAACACCCTAGAAATGTATTTTCAACTTATAGCAGAATTGACTTTGCCCTCCCGTTACAAGTGTCAGTAATAAGTAATGCCATTAATTCTTTTGAATAGTCTTAATAATTTCTGAACCAGCAATGGGGAATAACATGAATGCTGTAGTGAAGGATTTTAAAGCCAAAATAAGGCCATGACAAAATGAATCAACTTCTTGGTTTATCTAGCTCCTGTAAAATCAAGGGAGTTATGCTCTGTTACACCACACAAGAACCCAAGTCATTTAAAGCATTGTATGGTTTTATTGTAACTGTGCCAAACTTGGTAGTGCCAGGGGAGTTGGACTAGATGATCTCCAGAGGTCCCTTCCAGCCCTAACAATTCTGTGATTCTGTCAATAGAAAATAATAACACTATGGAAGGGGAAGGTGGTTTTTTTTTTGGTCTCACGCCGATTTGTTTTGTGGAATCACATAGTGGACTGTGAAAATAGCTGTTTGAACATCTGGATTAATGCTTTAGGAATGTAAACTTTTTGAGAAAATAGCTTGGATTTACCTAGGAATCCTTATACCAAAAAAAAAAAAAAAAAAAAAAAAAAAANTCTAACTGTCTCTTTTCTGTAATATGGACTGACTGGAAAAAAGAAATATATAAATAAGCAAGCAAGAGAACAGCAGGGTATTTCCTCATATGAATTATGTTGCTTTCAGGGACTTTGCAACAAACATGAATATTAGATTCTTTGTTAATTAGGACAGAAACACCATACAGGCATATCAGTAAAACTTTTCTAACACTTTTTAAAATGTTGTTTGTAGAAAGGCTTTTTCTCCATTGTTGTTTTAGCCTTTCCTCTGTTATTATGAAGGACAATATATATCATTTTTATTGCAAAGTGCCAGGCAAGCCAGGATATTCAAATGAATAAACCTGGATGCTTTACAACTTTTGCCCTCTTGAAATCAGATCTGAAAAATATAGGACCTAAATATCAATACTGTAAGGATTTAGTTTTATATCAGGCATAAATCTTAACAACCCACACTTAACAATGAGCTCAGATTTTAACTTAATCTTTGGCTGAGAATTAAACCGGTACACGCTCCATTTTGTTTTCTCTCCCAGGCAGCTCCTTGGAAAAGGCACTGTCTGTGCCAGCAAGCTTAAAGGTTTTACAGTTTGTGAAAAGCAGATCCAGCACCGCCTAGGTGGGCCACAGGCTCACGAAAGGCAAAGAGCTGAGTCTTGCACCCCCCAGCTCTCCTCTGCTTAAATAAAGTTACTAGTTGCCTAATGAATGTTAGCTGTAATACTCCCTGTGGTCAGTGGGGCTGTTGTTTAATGAATTGCTTAATGTGCCTGATTACAGTTACTATGTGGAATGAGGGAAATAGCCAGAGAGATTTGAAAACCCACTGGAGAATACGATGAAAATGAATTGGATCAATAAGAAGTTTTTGCTCATCTCTGAACAACGCATTATGTGCTGCATTGTTGGAGTTGGGGATAATGTAATTTTGTGGCTTGTTGTTCTTTTTATAATTCAGAAATATAAATCTCATTTGACATTGGGTTTTAGGGCTGGCCTTCCTGGAGTTATAAATGTTCCCCTGACTCCAGTCCCGGTTACTCACATGGACAGATAAATTAATTAGGAAAACTTTTATGCCAATTACTTTATGCCCTTGGCTTTCATATGTTTCTGAAGAGCGGCAGCTAATTAAAGATATGATTCATAATTACTGGTCGATCGAGTAGTTGAGTAATGGAATCAGGAACTGTTCCAAAAAAATTATCCATCACATCATTACTAATTGTTACATAATACATAAGGATGTAGAATTCAAATAAAAAATTACTCACATTTGAAAGATTCATTCAATTAGTGGATTTAGGATATTTTTTATAACAACTATGAGCACGAGATAGTTCTCACATTTTGAAAGAGGTTTTATAAATATTTATAATTAAATAGGACCATAATTTCCAGTGAGTAAAGGACTCAAGGGCCTAGTTGGAGGACTGGGTTAGCAGTTAGTGAATTTATGAAAGCTGGAAATGAAATCTTTGGGTCAAATTAGGGCTCAAATGAAATGAGTATGATAGTGTCTTCCTAGTCCTGCCACAAAACTGCTCTAGTTTGGCAAGCATTGCAGGCTAATTTCTAGAGAATAGAAGAGCTGTTGCAAGTTATAACTTGGCACTGAGCAACGCACAGAAATTTGCACGGCATTTGTCAACACTTATTTTTCACAGACAGCATTTGCTATCCCAACAAGAAGATCATAACTGATACCACAACCTGGTAAAACTGGTAAAATAGTAGGAAAATAAAAAATTTCTCCAGCTCTTCCTTGCTCAGTTTGCAGATGTTCTGTGTTTTCACAGTTTATGAGCAGTCATGTCACTTCATCAATAAAAGATGTCTGGAAAACTTAAGTATGGGTTCATTCAGTAATTCAGATACTCCACAGGTAACCCTGTGAAATCTCTTGGTTCAGTTTTCTACTGGCTCCTTACAGCCTAAAGGAATAGTGTAATAAAGTCCTGTATAAATATCTGTATCTGCTAAGCCTCAAAAATAATCCATAAACCTTACAAGCAGGGCCAGCAGTACTTGCAGCATGAGCCTTCACAAAACCTGTGAAGATGTCCTAGCCAGCAGTTCAAAAGTTATCAAGAGAACACCTCAAGTACCCAGAAGAATTTTAGCTGACTCAGTATATATTTGAACTTCCTAGAGGGCCTGACTCTGCATATCCTTCATCTCCTTCACTTATTTAAGTAACTCAGATCTACAGTATTAGCTTTTTCACCTACTCTGCAATGTTTTTTTTAATATACTTGGTTGGTTGTATATGATTAACTTTACCTACCACTCATTAGACACATGGCATATGGTATGGAGGAGGATTAATAAATGTTTTGCCGTATCTGAAGGAAAAAGAGAAAATGAACGTAAACAAACTTCCACTTCTGCTTGCAGCTTTAAAAGGCTATGTAGCTGCAATCCATCTGCAGGTACCATGTGTTGCCCTCCTGAATATCACCAGGGAACAAAGGAGAATCCAATTAAACATTTTGTATTCAATTTACTTGGATTGTTATAGATATCTACAGCAGCTTGTAGGAGAATCCAGCTGATGGATGGATAAGAACATTCAGCAGAAGAATGTCCCAAAGGCCTCAAAGTCCACAGCAGTAAGACAGACACAAGATGGCCAAAGGGGAGATGGACCAGCAGAAAGCAATTGCGCCTTCTGAGAGTTAACAGTGAAGTCAAGTGTCCTGAAATCCCCATGAGTTCAGGGTCTCTGATGAATCTTCCTCTTACCCTGTAATGGTGTTCCACGGGATACAGATATTTATCATTTTCTTTTAAAAGGCCTTTTTCTAGTAGTGCTACATCTTTTAAAACTATGTTTTGGTGTTTCAGAAGTCAGTACCTCCTGATAAAGCGAGCAAGAAAGGGTTTTTCCGCTGCACCAGGTTAGCAAAGTACATGGGGAAGAGGAGAGTGACAAAGTGATGCATAGAAGTCTGCAGAGGTTTTAAGGATTGCAGCTGTAGAACTAAATCCTTTTAAAACTTCAAAGTTAACGTCCTAGGGAATAATGAAGTGCAAAAACAAGTAATATACAATCATGATATTGTATTAGATGGGAAATCAATACTGAACCTGGTAGTCTTATTACAGTGTGCTTCTATTGTGACGGTTAGTCAGAAATAGCTTTTGGGGATTCATGGTGACAACCTCTGACCTGTCAACATCCTTATCAAGCACATGTTCTCCTGCCTGGCAGAAGCACAGGTGCTCCTCACCTGCAACAGCACTGCACTGTGAAAGGGCTGTCTGCAAGCCAAATGAGGACAAACGTTCACAGCTATAGAAAAATCCCAACTGCAACACAGTTTAACCTTAATTCACAAAATCCATTGGGGGGAAAAAAAAAAGAACTCTGAAATGAATTAAAGCTAATGTCTCTGCAGAAATTTTATTTTTAAACATTTAAGCTGCTATGCTGCTCATTTATGAAACAGTATAAATGTATTTGCATAAATGGAGTAGGGTGAGGAAAGATACTTGAGTTTGATACGGTTAGGGGGTTTTATGGAAGTTTAATTTCTTCTAACACTATGGACATATATCAGAACTCCTCCAAGTGCAACAGGGTACAAGAACAGTTCAGTCAATTCTGAGTATCTTTGGCAGAAAATCCTCTTGTTTTTGTTTTTTATTTTTGTTCAAGAGAAGAGAAGTCATATGGTCTATTTTAAGACATTGTAGTCTGCATCTTAGAAAAAAAAATTTGGTCTAGATTACTCAGTGTGTATGTGGTATCTTCTGACTTAAAAAAGGAAATAAAGGGTATTTTCATAGTAGGTTTTTGATTACTGTAAAAATTACTTTAAAGCAATTGAAAATGAACAGTTGTGATTTAATAGATGAAAAATTACATTATGAACATAACCTTACAGCTCCTGGTGAAATGGAGATTGTCGTATTTTGGGTAGAATCATAATACCAAAAGTAAATGCTGCCATGTAGCAAATTCCCCTATATGCTATATACTTTAAATAATTACATGAAAATACAGACTTAAACAACAAAAATCCAAACTCCTTCAGCCATGTTTAGTGCTTGAAAAGTCACATAACCAAGACTAATTAATCTCCTGTGGTTTGTCAGATCAAATCAGTAGGCGATGGATTTTTCATAAATATTTGGGATCATGATGCATTTTACTTTGATACATTTAAACATTTGATAACAAAAGTTATTTCAGAATTAAAAATTTAAGTTATTGTGAATGTTGAAATGGAAAGCCCTCTCTTTTTTTTTTCCAAATAGACCAAAACAACAATATAGACATAGAAGTACAAGTTAATTCAGTTGGAACTCCACTTTTTGGTTGAAAACCTTTTTTTTTTTTTCAAACAGAAACATTTTCAGGCATCTTCAAGAGCAGTTGATGGGCTTTAGTGCAGGATACTTGGAAGGTGCTATCCATAAGAATGGAGGTGTGCAGAGCTGCAAGAGGGCAAAAGGGAAGGGAGAAGAGAAGTTAGAGGTGGAACAGGGTCCATCACTTCTGCATTAGCTAGAAATTTGCTTCCTGCACCCTGTGTCACTTAGCAACATCAAGTGCTCATCAAACTGTGAGGGCTGTCTTTTCTGTCTCTGAAATACTTCAAACTTGAGAGTCTCATGCAGTAACTTTCAGGCAAAGCAAATATTTGTCACTTCTTGGATTTCAGCTAATTATATGCTTTCACCGGAAAGGTGCTATTTGTTCTGCATGCATGAACTTCTTTGTGGAATAAATATTATTTGCAAAAATGCAAGATAACATGGTTCATGCTTGTGTGTGTCTGCTGTAATAGGCATTATTAAACCAGATGTATCCTCAGAGCAAATTTTGTTGCTAGTTTACCACCTTTGTGATGTCAAAGGTAAATGTCTGATGTTGCAATGGATTCCAAATAAGGTCCTAATGCACTTCCTAGGTCACAAAACTTTGACTAGCAGCAACAGCAGCTGTATTGTGTCACTACAGCCAGTGCAATTCTATAAGATTTTATGGACTCCAAACTTAATCTTCGAAGAGAGACAAGATACATTATCTAAAAAGTGGTCTAAATTGCCATAGTCTCAGGGTCCATTCCAGCCCCGCAAATTAAGCTGAAAATCCACAAAGGAGCACGTGTTACTGAGACCATTTCATCCTCAGACTCGACTTTCAGAGCTTTTGAGCACAGGTTGGCATTAATACATAGCATTAAAAAGACAAGCTTTCCTTGTCTCTGTCCTGATCCTCTGAGGCTCTTTCCTCCCTGCCTCTGTGTGGTCCCCACGGACAAGTGAGCCCCTGGCACACAAGGGACCATGACACTGCCAGAGGGCTGGAGAGCATAGTCAGCAGAACTTTCGCAGGGGCTGAGCATAGGCATGAAGGTCCTCTGAGGCAAGACAAGGTAAATGGCCATGGGATTCTTCACAAGGAGAAATAAATGCCTGTTCTCCAAAACCACCACACCTCAAGCACGAGTGAGACAGGAGAGGTGTTCTTTCCCTGGTACTTTCTTGTGCATAAGATGAGACCTGAGATACTCTTCCAGTTTGGGGTTGGGGGTGGCGCCAAGTAGATCAAATCAATCAATAGATGCTCCTTGCAGGAAGCAGATAGTTTAAATTTTTAACATTATTTTCTGAAAAATAAGGCACTTGTTATTACATAATATATGCATGAAGTTTTCCAGGCACTTAAAATAGAGTCCTCATGATTTATAAGTAAGCATAGATTATTAGTGTCTGAGGATTTAATTGACTGCCTCCCCTTGGCCATTGACTTCAGCAGTAAATTTTTTCCAGTTACCTGCTCAAAAGAGCAGCATCTGCCCCTTAAACTACAGGCACCATTCAAGGATGGGGAAATCTGTGTCCATTCTCCAAGAATAAACCAAAATTTGAGGCTAAAAGCAGGCACTGTTGGAAACAAAGTGCTGGACACCTTGAAATCTCTGAGGGGCAAGGAAAAATCAAAGCCAGTTTCTAATATTTTTCTTCGTAAAACTGCTCTCATTCTAGAATGAAGAGGCATGTGGAGTATTCAGGCTGAGGTGAAGGAGGTGGGCAAACACAAAAGAGCTTGTCTGCAGCACTGGGAGTCTCCAATGCCACACAGCGACTTTCTGTAATTTATTCAGCAGTGAATTCCAGTGAGATCTCCTCTCAGCCCTGTTTACACACATATGTTCCGATGTACAAGAGCCCTTCTCTCTCACATAAAAGCTGACACACAGATGTATAGCGTGCACGTTCTACTTTCCTACTTGGCAACTGATTGCATATCTCAGCTCCACTGTGGAAGTAATCCCCACATATGTATAATTATTTTTAATGAATTAAGTCCTTGAAGTGTGAAAATCCATAAAGATCTTTATAGTCTCCTTTGACACTTGAAGGTAAATATTTGCATTGTGCATTTCAAATTAGATGTGCAACGCCTGTTAAAAATAATGGGAGCTGGAAATCTGGTCTGTCTAATGATTTCCTTCTTGATCGTTGTGATGGTACAGAAAATACAGAGAGCAGGTGCATGAGTCCTTCTCTGCTCCCCTGAGGATGGAGAGATCTGTCAGCAAAGTCACCCCTAGGGTGAATGTGAACATCCCGTCTGGAGAGGGAATCTGCTAAATAAATGGCCCCCTTCCCTGGTGCTTCCTGAATGATAACAGACACTTTCAGTACCCTTTGCATCACTTTGATACAGACATGTTTTCACCTACAGTTATTCTATAGATTCTATGCTGACTTGAGTCTGCCAGCAGCAGAAGGAAGGACCATTGATGGTGTCACAGAGGGGAACACCATGGCTACAGGGTACCTCTGTGCACTGAGGACAGTGTGAGAACACCAAACTTGCTGGGTTAATGCAAAGTAGGGAGGTGTGAGGGCAAGAAGGCTCCATGCGGTTTCCCAGAGCACTGTGCAACCCTGCTTGTCAGAGTGAATTATCCAGTGATGAGTTCTATGCCAGGAAGATAAGATAACCAAGCTACATAGAGCTCTTCATCAGCCTGCCTAGTGCTCTTCTCTTGCCTGAGCTCACACATCTGGGACTGTCCTCACCACAGCAGAGTTGGCTGGGCAATCGTTGCTCTTAGTCAAACCTCTCAGATCTGAACTTTTTGTGAAATTATTCAGAATTCCCAAAATGAATTGTGGTAAATGCCTTTGCTGATGGGGCCAAGTCGTCCCACAATACTCCATGTGTCACAGCCCTGCATGGGAGGAGTGGGTTTGGTGGGTTGGCGCTTGCGCTTTGTCTTCCACCTCAACACCCAAGAGATCAGCTCAAGTAGAGACAATTTGTCCCGATACAGTACACAATCCATCTGAGCTGTTAGTCACTTGCTTCATGGCTGAGGCTGAAATGTTCATCCCATGTGAGGACCATCCAGCAGTGCCTGATAAGATGGTCTTCCACCATCCCACACTTAGTTCCAGGGAGCCCTTAGCTTTAAATATCATCTTTCCTGCCTATGGCACAGGGGTTTGGGACTACATGATCTTTAAGGTCCATTCCAGCCCCTAATGTTCTATGATTCTATGATCATAGGCTTGTCTGAGGTCTTAAAAGCCATTATGGTCATCTCTGCTGTGTGCTATCACAATTGCGTTGTCCATAACTGTTACACCAAAGAAAAAAGGGGAAAAAAGGTACACATTTTTACTATAATAAAAGTCATGTCTCATTAAATACACACTTTAAAAATTGAAACATCTGGTGTAGTAAAATTTCTGCTGCACGTAAGGATGTCATGCTTACTCTTCTTGTCTAAAATCTATAAAATAAACCCATGATAATTGTTCCTCTATTTAATGTTTTTGAGTAAGTCATCATTCTATAGCCGGGGATTATACACAGGGGTCCATTGACAAGGGCCTGCTACAATATACAGTATCACCAATTCCCAACAGAAAAAGAAATAGAACTATATATAATGTTAAGAATGGCTTGGGGCCTTATTGTGAGTGACTCGGGAACACACGGAGTTAAAGAAATTATATGTCACTCACTCCTAAATGTTGCTGTTGTCTGATCTGTCACTCCAATGCACTGGCTTTGCAAGCCTTTAGTTACCTGAAAAATCCCATCAGAGCCTGGAGGGTGGGCGAAGAGGTGGGAGGAGGTTGGGGAACGTAGAGTGGGAAAAAAGAAAGGACAATTAAACTGAAGTACTCCTGTCAGTGCTACGTTTTCCCTCCAGAAAAAATCTTATTGTGTACCAAGTACCACAAGTGTGTATTTTGTTGAGGAGTGAGAGAAGGAACAATCAGAAACTCTGTCACATTGTATCACCATGAAAAGTAGTTGTGTTTTTTTAAAGGCAGGTATGGCTGGCTGGAGCAATTTCTCACTCCTCTTTAGGATCTTATATATGGTTCAGAATGCTACAAGAAAAAGAACCAAGCCACCTTCCTACTTATTGTGATGTGAAGGAGCAGAGTATGTGGTGGCCTTTCTTTAACTCTAGGTAGCCCAAAGATGCCATCAGATAATTTGCCCCTTGGCATAAGTGTGCATTCATGGTAGGTTGTACAGAGACCTGATCAGGTCCCTTCATGCATGTGTAGGGAGAAACGCATTATTGTTGCGTCCCTCAGCCCTTCAGGATTTCCCTGCAGGGTGATTTTTTTGGGAAACCCACAAACCCATTCACTAGGGGGGGTTGGGGAAAAATCTTGGGTGTGAAGGGGATTGTCATGGCTTGGTTTTCTACCAGCAAAGGGCAAACCAAGGCTATTTTTTTTTACTGGACCGATCCAGTTGGAATTTGCTGAGTGAGTAAACAGGTAACATTACTGTTAAAATACAAGAGAGTATTTCAAATTTCACACTTTAATAGTTACCATTTGTTTAACCAATGGGAAAGTAAATGTATTTTTGTTTGTTAAGGATAAAGAGGATAATTGAGCTATACCAGTCATGGAGAATTGTGCCTCAACTTTCGCTTTGACCATGACTTTCTCTGAAAGCTACATGTAAGTTATAACTAAGCAAGAAATACCATTTTGATAGATCTCAATAAGAAAATACCAAAACAAATTGAGATGGATGCTTTGTTTATGTCAATACCTTGCTCTTTCTCAAACAAAAAATATGATGCCTCTGATTTCACTGATTACTAGTTTCAGTATTACCCTTATCAAGGCAATGATAGGCTCAATACGAATGTCCTCTTAATGTTATTTTCCTAACAAAAGTTGCACCTGATCTGCAGTTTTTAGAGAGACCGCAGAAGAATACATCATGTTTTTCTGCTGGCTCTACCTGGTTTTTAGCTAGCTGCTTAATCTAATGTCACTGAGAACCCTCATCCAAGGAGCACTGCAAGACTAACACTGAGCATTTCACTATGATTTTTTTTTTCCCTTGCGTCAGTATTAGAACTCATTTATGTTTAGCTTATTTAGTTCTTTATGTCAGCAAAGCTGATCCTAGAGCGAAAGCTAAACTTTCTGAAGATGTGGCTGTCCGGTTAGGGCAGAACAAATGTTCTGTGAAAATACTGTGCCTGACCATGTCTGGCTCTGATGAAGCTCAATTGGCCTTTTTATGCCCTACAGTAGCAAAGTCGGATTCTTGCACATGTGCAGCCACTGTCATAGCTGCATAATTGAAGGACTGACAGTTCTCAAGACTTCATTATTATTTTTTATTAGAGAATCTGTTGGCAATGACAGTTTCTTCTCATACTTTTCAAATACGCTGAATACTGGCAGCTGAGGATTCTGCATGACAGCTTGCATTGAAGTATCAGGGTATTTTGCCGTGTCGGTACAGAAAGAAAAACTGTCAACAGGAACACAAAATAGAGCTCGAAGATGGTTTTATATATCTAAGTTTATTTATGACTTGATGCTATGTTGATTTTCCATTTGCAAATTCTAATTATTTGTAAGCAAAGGTTATTGTTAAAAATGTATGCACCAAGAAGAACTTAGTACCTCTAAACAAATACTTGGTAAAAGCATAGTCAGCTAGGGAAGAAGTTTCCTGATTCATAGCTGGTTTCTTTTATTTAGGTCACTGCTAGAATGGCTTAATCTGAGCCCATTTTTTTGTAATGGTTCAGTACTGAATGATGCCAGATCATGAATGGCCTGCTGTATGCCTTTTTCATAAACAAGGAAGCAGAGTCTAGACAGATTGGTTTTGATGTTGATCTAAAGCAAAGTCTTTAAGGATATATAGGGGAAACCTCTAAGGTTGTTTAAACAGTGTATTTTAAATGCAGGAAAGATTTTCCTTGACGTTGCTGTCATAAAGGATTGCGTTGAACATGACTAGCAACAAAACACTTGGCATACTAAGAGCAGGACTTTCAGATCCCAAACACCCAGCAAGGAGCAAATTGTGTTGAACACAGAAGCAGGAGATGTGGTTCCTTGGCAGACTTCATGAGCAGTGATGCCAAACTCTGAGCTGAATTACCAATGGGGAGTCAGTAAGTGTGAATAGCCCCAGATAGGGTTAGAGGTCTTCCTTTCTGAATGAGTACCGAGAGAAAATAAGCGGTGCCCCTACAGTACTGTGAAGCTTTTATAAAATTGACTCTTCAGAGACACAGGTTGATTAATTAAACTCACTAAAGTGAATGTGATTAAAAAACATACTGTCAAAGCAAGACAAGAAAGATGAAGAGGAAAGATTTTTGTGTAAGAAATCATTATTTGCATGAAATCATTGTGAGTTCATACAAAGGGTTTATTGAATGCACATCGGCCAAACCTTATTGATGATTATGGATTTTCTGGATATGCATCAAAAACAGCATTTTCACCCCTGCATAATTGCTTTTTTTTTTCTTCCAACCATTTTTATAATTTTATTAGCTCTATAGCTCTGGTAGTATATGCTATTTATTGAGAAATGCAATAGCTACATCAATTAAAAAGTGTGATAAATAAAGTAGTAATTGTCTAATATTTCCATTTGTACTTCAATTCACTGAATTTTTGGAGTTCTGTTTCTTTCTCATTACTAATATTGTAAATGATTAAGAGGTCCTCAGAGCAGGATGTGTATGATTAAGTGGTGCACAACTATGTTAATGGTACTTGAGGGTCAGCCTCCCCAACTGTGGGGTTTTTTTCCCAGATGATGATTGCTCACTGCATTTCATGACTGTCTCCTGGGCCTCCATGAGGACAACCACAGGACTGGGTTCCAGGTTAATATGTCCATGCTTTCAGACCCACTAGAACCTCTTGCCCTTCATGTCTAGTAACTATAAAAATAACTCTCTGCTACCATAATTGCCTGTATTTGTTTCCAGTTCTTGGAACAAGTACATGGACAGAAGATGGCAGTGGGTTTGTATTTTAAAATTGGTACAGTATTTCAGGATTTTAGCCATCTTTTTGATGAGATACTTGTTCTAGTGGACAGGACAATGAACTAGCAGAGAAGAAATCTGCTAATCCTAACTCTTCTCCTCTATTTTGCAACAAATTGTGAATCACCTCACAGTTCTGTTTCCATCATTCCTTCATCCTTCATCAGTTTTGTATGTGTTGTCTTTAAGATGTTGAGAGAAGTAAATATTTTTCTGATTACTTGTAGCCTGCTCAGAGCACTTATCTTTTTCGGCTTCTCTAAGTGCTAATGAAACTGAAAATTACTGTATTTTTTAAGCTTATAAAAATAATTAACAAGGCAATTTAAATTTTTCTGTTGTTGTTCTTGGATATTAAAATAGTCTTGTAAATTCATGTCCAGTGATATAAAGATTCTATTATGTGTGTGCTACCTGAGCTCCAGTCCTGAAAAACGGATTCACTGTGTAATCGACAGGACTGGTGAAGGAGAGTAGAGCTAAGAATATATGTACATGTATGAGATAAGGTCTATTGTTATGGATTATTGTACCGGTGTTGCTGCAGTTGCTCTTTGTTTGATAGCAGGATTTCCCACTTCTAGAATGCTACCTGGGACATCACAAAGGCAATAACAAAAAAATAGGACACTTTTAATGAAGTGAAAGGGCCTTTATATTTATAGAAGTCTTTACAAGTTTTCTAAAACTTAAAATAAAATTTTACTCTATCTCACTTTGACATTTTCACAGAGAATTAAGACAATTTTTGAAAACATAACAGGAGATGAGTAAATTGTACAGTTAAGTATTGTGGAAGCCAATTCTTCTACAGAACACTGAAATTTATTATTTATATATACTTTCAGAAGTGTTCTGCTGTATCAGTGTGCACATATTTGTTCTTCAGTATATGGGGGTCCCTCAGAGCTTGAGCTATGACCTACATATTCATTTTCAGCTCTGACATTTAGGAACTTTCTGTTGGGCGTGAGAGATACTAGCATACTAGGGTCCTGCATCCTGTCCTGTGCAAACCTTGCAATTGCCAGAGTGGGATGTGTCTTAGAATTTGAGGAGAGCATGGTGGAGAATGAGCCTGCAGGGGGAATACAGCCATAGAGATGGTGCGTCAGTGAAGAGTAAGCTCACACAAGCAATGCAGGGTGACATCACCTACAGTTTTCAGACAACAGCCTAGATGGGGGTGTTATTTGGACATATTTGCCAGATTAAAGATTGGCTTCCCATGTGAATATAAACTCAATGGCATGTGACCTTTTACAAGTTCACCCTGGCTTTATTCATGATTTCCTAATGTGTATGTAGACACATACAGATAAGGTAAATGTAGAGGTAAAGATGATAAAGATAAATGTGATAAAGATAGATTACAAAGTGATTATATATTTATATGATCAATTGGTAATATACATATACATATACACACACACACACACATATATATATATATATATATATAAACCAAAATGATAAAAAATTATAGCATTCCTGTATTATGTATAAATGAAAATGCATACTTTTGTCAACAGGTCTCCCCAGAACAGTTGTGGAAACAGTGTATGTCTCCCTGTCATGCAACCGTGGGTAATTAACATATGCAAAACACTACCGTCCTGCGAGAAGCTACACAGTCTTCCCCTGAAATTTAGGCTCTATTTATTTACAACAAAATAAAGTGGACCCTTCTGGAAAGAAACATAGCTTTGTGGCTGCACCAATGCTGTCGCACAGATGCTTTAAATCTTTTATATCTCCCAGACCTCCAGGGGCTGGTGTTGGATGGTATTGAGCCAGGGCCAATAAATAATTTATGCTAAGTAGCAATTTAGTTGTTTGGCTTGGGGTAAAGAAATCCAAGAAATTCATAAATAAAGTTCCCATTTTTGCTGTGTTCCAAAAGTTAATTTATGTTACTCTGCAATTAACTAACATAAAGGTGAAAAAATATGACAGGCCTAAGGTAGAAAATAAAGCTCATAAATCTGCTGTATCTTAACTAGTGGTGCTTTAGCGATAGTTGGTGCTTGCACTTGGTTTCCCGTTCATCTAATTCACCTGCATTTGCCTGACCCAGAAAAAATGTAGTAATTCATTTCTAATATTTCCCCTTTGAAATAAACAACCAAACCCAACATTTTTTGCTCTGCCCTTTGAACTAGAAAGTAGGTACTAGATTTTGGCGGACACTTTGGCAAAATAGACAGAAGTGGGAATCTATAGTGGTGGATAAAATCTGGTCATTAGTTGGTCCCTGCATTCAATGGACTATATTTAACACCAGATCCACTCATTCATTAATGTCCCTTATATATACACACACTTATATACAAATGTGATGTGATACCTGAATTCCTCCCCTTGACCTAAAGCAGATGTTTTCTGGCAAAGACATGACTTTTCTTCAGCATCATTATTCATCCTATTGACATTGTGCGTACTGTTTAAAAGGATGCTCTTTCATGTACGTAAGTGTTTGATGGTTGCTACATAGGGAAGAATAAAATTATATAAATACGTGCTGTATCTTATGTATAAAATACGGAAGTTGGGTAGATTGGAGGAATGAGAGTTAGGCCAAAGACTGGATTCAGTTTGTTCCAGCATGAAAAGACTATGCGTGTGTTTTCTGCCTCAATATTTGCTGCAAGCTCTTAACCATAATATTTAGTGAAATTTTGCGGTTTGTAACTGTGTTTAGAACTTTCAAACTGCCCATCTTAATGGTGAGGAAGGGTTAGAGGAAGTGGTGCATCCCATAAATTTCACAGGTTTTGTTACTCACAGGAGGAATTCTGACCCTTGGCTCAAGGAGATTATTTCAGGGAGGTTGTCTTTTATCCATTTCTACAGAAACAGTTGCTGGCTATCCATGAATAGAGAAAAAAACCTGAAACATGATTATGCAATAGAGAAGGACCAAGTCCTCTGCTTCTCTGCCACACTGTGCAGTCACTGATTTCCATGAAACTACTCTGATTCAAAGAAGCATAATGTCTAATATTTTCAACTCTAAACCTCAACTTTGCAATTATCAGTAGTCTGAACGAGTGCATTCAACATCCTTCCTTTCAGTATGCAAAGAACGGGAAGTTTCTTTCCTCCCCTTGGTTCCTGCAGAGTAAGTACAGTGTTGCAAACATCCGTCACTGCAATCAGCGTCTTCTTATTACTTCAAGAAGCCTGTTAGCTTCAAACCTGTTCAGAGGTCAAGTGACATGGAAGAGTTCAGGCTCTGATACTCAGTTATTTGCCTGTTGTAGAAAAAATATATCTGACCATTATCTGAAAGAGTCTGGTTTTGAAAGAGATTGCATTTGCTGTGATAATGGGACCAGAATATGCTTTACTATCCACTATAATATCTATTTGCTTTTTCTGGAGGTTTCTGCATGATGAAGATGAATTTAGCTCTTTGCTTCCTGAGATAAAAAGAAAATTACATGATTGATTTCTCTTTTAATTGCAATCCAGAGTATCTTGATTTTTGACTCTCACTTTTAATCATATTCCAGGCAGTGCTTGTTGTGTTGATGGCACAGAGGAGCTCCGGGGTGTTGCCACATAAATGAGTATGACAGTTTTCCCCTCGTTGGCAGACTATGGCCCATAGGTCCTGGGCCCAGGAGGAACAGTCCTAAACTCTTCTCAAGTCTACTTTTTAGAAACAAATTTTGAATTTGGCGGATAAGAGTTTGGAAAAGACCATGTAATTTATTTAATGGAAGACAAGGTTTGAATCTACTCATTAAAATTCATAATGAGATGCATCTGGCATCTTATAACTTCTTACTATTCAGCAAATAGACTTTGTTAAAGGCCATTTTGCTCTTTCTAGCAGGACTACATGGCACAGATAAAGGGTTTTGAATTGCAGAAATGAGAATACGTTTTCAAGTCTATTACCTCCAATTTCCAGTCATTAAATGACTCAGTGGGAAAGTTTCTATTTTAACTTCAGTGACCTCTATCAGGGACATCAAGCCAAAGTGACTCTTGAAGAGGACATTTAAGTCCCACATTTTTATATATACGTTTAGAAACAAATAGAGTGGTGGCTAAAAAGCAGTTCAGCCTGTTCCTCCCAGTCTTACTCAGATCTGAATTAAACCAAAATAATGCTTCCTCTAAATATGTAGTGGGAACAACTAAGTAGGATCATTCCAGTCTTGTCTGAACTTGCCTCACTCCATGTGAGAGATGGTCATTACACTGGAGACTCAGCAAAGGAGCCAAGGGAAAGAAGAGGGCTTTCTAATTTCTGGAGTGAGTTATCCCTTTTACTCCATCAAGGTTAAAGCATTTGGGTGGCTCAAAGCACACTTTCCATTTACATATCTGGTTCTCACTTCAGCTTCTGGATCTACCAGGGACTGATGCTTTACATTTTCTTCCTTTCATTGCTGCTCTATATTTTCTCTCCTAAGAAAGTCAAAGGGAGGTTAGAAGGCAATTCCAGCCCCGAGTAAAATAGCAAAATGTTTTCACCCTTCCATCCTTTCTTACCACATAGACAGTGGGTAAAGAGGTCTCCTACCAGCAGGCATTATGGTAGGGGTCTCCTCCATCAACTTGGGCAGATAGGACAGGAGTGTCCCATGTCTCTCCTGCTCTCCTATCACTCTTCGAAAAAGTCTGTTTTTCTTGAGCGACTCTTAACAGAGCTTAAGTGCTTGGTTACTTGAAGATTTAACATTGGCACTGATGTTGGAGGGTAAGCTGACATAAAACCAGAAACTAGAAGCAAAAAGAAAGGTGTTTCTCTAGACACAGAACATTCAGGAGCATTAGTAGCTCAGGAGCCCCTGTACTCTGCGTTGGTGAGGCCACACCTGGAGTATTGTGTTCAGTTCTGGGCCCCTCAGTTCAAGAAAGATATTGAGGTGCTGGAGCAGGTCCAGAGAAGAGCAACGAGGCTGGTGAAGGGACTGGAACACAAGTCCTATGAGGAGAGGCTGAGGGAGCTGGGGTTGTTTAGTCTGGAGAAGAGGAGGCTTAGAGGTGACCTCATCACTCTCTATAACTACCTGAAGGGAGGTTACAGCCAGGTGGGGGTTGGTCTCTTCTCCCAGGCAGTCAGCAATAGGACAAGGGGGCACGGGCTTAAGCTCTGCCAGGGGAAATTGAAGTTGGATATTAGAAAAAAATTCTTTCCAGAGAGAGTAATCAGGCATTGGAATGGCCTGCCCAGAGAGGTGGTGGATTCACCATCCCTGGAGGTTTTTAAACTGAGATTGGACGTGGCACTGAGTGCCATGATCTAGTAAACAGACTAGAGTTGGACCAAGGGTTGGACTTGATGATCTCTGAGGTCTTTTCCAACCCGATCAGTTCTATGATTCTATGATTCTATAATAAAACTGTGTATACATGGAATTTCATATAGATACATAATTGTGGGAACTTGATCTTGCAGAATATGTTTTTTGTATTTTAAATGGATGACATGTGGGATGTATTTTCTAACAGTCTTAGAGATAAACTACATATTTAATACATCTTTCTTAATTCAAACATTTTTTGAGTAAATTAGAGGATTTATTTCACAGAGTGTGCTACTCAGTAGCTCATGCATAAATTGGTTCAAAGTTACTCGTATGGCTATGCATATTTCCAGCTGATTTTAGTTAGGCTGCCTTGTAGGAAATGTGCCACCCACAGTAACCTACATGTGTATTCCCATGTTAGGTTTACACAGCAGAAAACAAGTTTTTTATGCAGAGCATAAGTTACAATGGTCACTTCTCAGAGTGGTATGATGTAACTCACAGAGCAGATTTGTGCATCAAGCGTAAACCTTCATCCTGATGAAGGTGGTGTCTAAGTAATAAGGGAAGCCAAGGGAAAATTAGGCAGACTGTCATTTACCAGAGAGAGACTGGATGTCAGTCTGGAACACTTGACAATAGCTCCTTCTCAGTGGAAATAGGCACATGTAAGAGAATCTGCATAATCTGTAACAGTTGTGAGTTATATTTTTCCCTCATATTTTGTTGGCCTGCACAGTTCATTACTTACTGCAGTTTCACAGGTGATTCTGATCAGCTTACTTTCTGTTTATTCTAGTTTCAGCTGGGATAGAGTTAATTTTCCTCCTAGTAGCTGGTATAGTGCTGTGTTTTGGATTTAGGATGAGAATAATATCGATAACACAGGGTTGTTTGTCCTTCTGCTGAGCAGCTCTTGCACAGAAAAAAGGCCTTTTCTGCCTCTCACCCCATCCCAGCAGCAAAGGGGCTGGAGGTGCACAAGGATTTGGAGTGGGACACAGCCTGGACAGCTGACCCCAACTGACCAGAGGGATATCTGGTGCCATACATTATAATGCTCAGCATATAAGTCTGGAGGAAGAAGGAAGGGGGGACATTGGGAGTATTTGTCTTCCCAAATCACCATTACATGTGATGGAGCCCTACTTTCCTGGGGATGACTGAACACCTGCCTGCCCATGGGAAGTGGTGAATTAATTCCTTGTTTTTCTTTGCTTACATGCACAGCTTTTTCTTTACTTGTTAAACTGCTGTGGTGGGCCTGGCTGAGCCAGAATTTGTTTCCCCATAGGAGCCCTCGCTGTGCTCTGCATTGGTGTCGATAATACACCCATATTTTGGCTACCACTGAGCACAGCACTCACTGTTCAGTCAAGGGCAAGATCCTGGGAGGGGACACAAATAGGCCAGCTGACCTGCACTGACCAAAGGGACATTCCATACCATATGACGTCAACCCAGATAGAAAAGCTGAGGCATGAAGCAGGAAGGGGAGGCACTCATTGTCTCTGATGGCTGCCAGCTAACATCCAACACGATTAGGGGCCCTGCTTCTGAGAGACGTAGCCGACCATCGCTGCACATGGGAAGTAGAGATTAGTTGCTGTTTCTGCTTTGCGCGCGCCCACCCTGCTTTTGCTTTTGCTATTTGTATCAATATAAACTGCCTTATCGCAACCCAGGATTTGTGCTGGTTCTTTTGTTTCCACCCTTATTCTCTCCCCTGTCCAGCTGGGAAGGGGACTGATGGAGCAGCTGGGTGGGCACCTGGCATTCAGCCAAGGTGAACCCACCACAACTGCCTTCATCTCAACCCATGAGTCTTCTCGCTTCTACTCTTCTGATCCCCTCCATCCCGCTGTGGGGTAAGTGAGCAAGTGGACGTGTGGAGCTGTGTTGCAAACTGGGTTTAAACCATGACACTTCCATGACACGAGACTTACAAAAATTATTAATCTCTGTGTAGATTCTCAGATCTCACACATCAGCGTACAGGCAGTAAAGACTACTGTAGCTTTGTAACTTTTGTTTCTTTGCTGTGCTGAGCAACAAGAGAGCTAATGCGGCCACTCAGGACAGTAAAAGATTTGCACAACATGCCCTATTCAACTACACAGTTACTGAAGAGGGAAGTATACACATAAATACCAGCTGGTATTAGTAAAGAAAACTTAATTAATAATATTAAGGAGTGTTCATCATGGTGAATGTTCAGAAGTGCTTGTGGTGCTTTTGTAGCATCTGCTTAGGACTCAGTGAATATTTTTTTGAAAGAGGCTGTTCCTCTGCCTTTGACTCTTCTTATGTGATATTACTAAATTAATTTGTAATTTCCTCTCAAAGTGTACTCAGCTTCTGCTTTCAGCTTTTAAATAAATACAGCATATCTATATACTCTATTTGGTAACAGCTCAGCTCTCATCTGCTGTAGAGCTCAGGGGCAGATCAGAACTGTACACCTGCAATTTAAGCAGGACATCTTGTGTGGAGATCACTGTTATGTGTATGGTGTTTCAGGAGCAGGACATATGTTTTTGAGGAAATACAGATGCACATCACTCGTAGTCTTGCTGCTTTCACAGTGTGACTAGATTACTGGAGAAGGGTAGACGAGAAAATAAGCCTCACCTGTATGGACTGAATGAATTAAGATAATTCTTCCTTACAAATTCACATGGATGCATTAAATTCTTATCATGTTGTTATGAAAACAGAAATATTTCCTTCTATGTAAAGTTCTGCATACTGTGGACCCTTCTTGACCCACCTGAAGCTAGTGGGAAAAGTCTATTGAATTAAGTAAAAACCACAGTCAGAATTTCATACATGAGAAATAAAATTGATTATCTACTAGGCCCTGTGTTATCACTTCATTGCTACAACTTGGCATTTCAGTTTTGTTCACAAACACAGCAGTAAAACCCCTGGTATTTCTAGTGAAAACCACATTTTCAGACACAGATTTCTTCTCCATGTTAACCACAGTCCTGTATTTCTTATGGTTGTATATTCTGAAATCTAGACAATAATTTTTAAAGAACTTAAAGTACTTTAGCTAGTAAAATCTAGAAATTTCTTTTTCCCTCTTCTAGGACAACAAATGAAAAGCTATACAATATATTCAGCAATATACAATGACAAGTGTGCTAGTAAATATTTATGAAATACGTATTGTAAATGAGGTATACCTCACAACTGCAATTTGCCATAGGATCATTGATATTAGACGTGTAGAAGCTCCCCACATCAATTCATCTAGTTGACCCATTGGACAAAATCATACATATCAACACTGTAATTTTGATCTGTTTAATTTAATTCAGTTCTTTTTCCATTTTTTCTAAATTACTTAAAAGCTAAAAGAGATATGATCAAATGCTATGAAGTCATAGGGAGAATATTCACAAAGCATGGATTTTTTTTAGCCCAATTTTGAACATTTAAGTGTTGGTCTTACACTCCAGAACAGTTACTTTCTCATAGGACAGATTTCTTCAGGCAATCATTCGCCTCATTCTGATGTGGTTGTCTTGTATCAGTGACAGGAGACACCTTCTCAAAGTGGCTTTTCATCTTCATTGATTAGAGAGAGAGCATAGATAACTATGCACAACCAGGTACCAACTCTCATTTAGGTAATGTATATTCCCTTCAGAGATTTTATTTTCTGTTCAGGCCTTTTGAAAATGGCAAATTAAAAGTAAGGACATTTGCAACACTTCTTTCTTGATTTTTCAATTATTTCTTCCCATGTGCTGTTCAAGATTACTCAAAAACATCTTCAACAGTTTTCTCTTTGCTTTCCACACTGTGTAAGAGGCTGTGTAAGTCTCACGCTATTGTTTCACTTTCCATCTCAGTTATTTTAATCAGAGCTACCTCTGAAGACCATGGAGCCTTCCCTCTGCACTGACCAAGTGCTGAAGACTCTTGCTAGATCTGTTCCAGTATGGGAATATGCTTGGCTTTTTCAATACTCTATGTAGCTAAGGCACTTTCATTTGCAAAAGTGAGGCCTAAACATTTCTGCTCATATAGTGACTTGGTTATTTAAGAAAAGACAAAGGGATTAAAGAGAACACAAAAATAGCCGTGTTCACCCAGGCTGTTTAGCTGCCTAAAGATTAGACCACAGCAGTGGACAGTGGGAAAAGAGCAAGGTCTCCAGGAGGTGGTTTGTGTCTCACTAAGATTGCTGTTGGAGCTGTCCATGAGCCTCAGCAAGTCACAGACTCTCTCTGTTAAGCCTAGCTCAAAATGAATGCCTGGTTTTTAAAGGGCTGTGCCCAAACAAGGTGCACTCACCACTCTGTCACTCCAGTTCCCAATTCAGGGTGACTTTTCAGGGCCTGGACAGAAGTGAAGTGAACCCCGCTGCTCCTACAACTGGACACCTAACTAAATGAATCCCAGCTTTGCTACTGAGACCTATTTATCTGCTATATCTGATGTTTTATTAGCGCATGGTAGAATTGTGGCTCTGACTTACAGAAGGGTTTCAATTTTACCAGAAGTGAGTCCACCCTGTGCTTTCCTATAGGAGCCCCTATAATGTAGTTGTGTTCTTCCAATAGAACTATGATACAAAGGTGGCAAAATACAATTGGCATTTCCCCCCTTCTTCAACTGGAGCGACATGCAACAGTCCATGATACAGCCAGTATTTTAAATATGTCTCAGGTGGACCTTCAGTGTAATACTCCATCTATTCATGGACAGAAGCCCATCATTATTATTGTTATAATTGTTACTATCTTTATCTTTACTGCTAAGTTAGCATCAGTCCTGTAAATTACGTTCTCTTCCTTCAGTTGATGCTGTATGTGCTCAGTACGTCGTTGATATTTGACATTACTTTTTGTAAATGGAAAGAACCATATCTTCCAACACACTACTTACTCCATTAAATTCCTTCACAGCATACAGCAAAAGAACTCCTAATTTACAAAGACTTCCAAATTAGTACTAATTCTGAGTATTTCAGCACTCAGATGTATTTGCTATCATTTCCCCACTTTTCTTGTAGAAAATTCTCTTATTTTTTTATGTCGTTTTTAGTTATGGCACATTCCAAAATTTGAGCCTTTATCTGTCTGGCTTTTCCCCTCTCATTTATCATCATTTTGTGCTATGTATCTGTCCAGTTATCTTTTACTTTCCTTTAATTTCTGTTTCTTGGTCCCCAGATAGAGAATGAAATATTAGGTTTGTCAAGCGTATATCATTGTTTAAATGCCTGGAGATGATGGGTTAAACAGCACAATCAATGAAACAAACCTCCAGTGCATTGCAGCTACTGCAAATGATGTTCCCTCTGGCTGTTTAAGACCTACCAAGTCAATAACCTATTAATATCATACTCTGCTAGGGTCAGCGCCAAACAAGTCACATGTCTTTTCAAAGCATTCTGCTTATGGGTGGATTTAATGGAAGGTTGTTGGTTCTTTGGCAGACTTAAAAAAATTGTATTTTTTTTAATCTTCTTGCAAGATTAAACCTTGTTGACTGAAATAAATTTAAAATTTAAAATGAATCAGATACTAGTTACTGTAGCTCTATAAAATCATAGAGCAACACAAACCGCACCACCGGTGATTCACATGGTACCATCACTTCTCTCTAGAATCTGATAAAATTTTCCTACTATACACTGAGAAATAACCGTCACTCAACATGTCTTACTTTGCTCTCTACCGTGAGGAAATGTGTAGTCTTACTCCTAAAAGGAATAAAGTTCAAAGTCTTCTGTTTTTATAATATGTCCAAAATAGAACCATGTAGTACAAATAGGTTATGATGCCACTTCAAGTACCATCTAACATCACCACCTTTTACAGTCACTTTTTTTTTTCATAAAAAATCCATTACAACCATGAAAACAGGGGGGCTGAATTTTACCTGGAGTGCATTTTTTTTAGGTCACAAGAGCTCTCTACATGCATTTGGAGACAACTTTTCCTACTATATCAAGCTGTAATTCAATGCATGAACCTACTCACCATGATTAGTACAAGCAGTTAGTAAACAGTATGCCAATGTAAGAAAAGGTTGTAAGACCTTCTGAGAATGCAACATTTAGTCTGAACTTTGTGAGCACAAACTGTGACATTCCCAACTCCAAAACCAGATGTGGCTTGAGAGAATGATTTTTAAAAAATCCAAAACATATCTCAGCAGGTTCTAGTTAAGAAGGACTTTTATCCTGAAATGATCCTTTGGATCACGTTGTACCCAAAGTTGCACCCGTTTGTTTGCAGTAGGTTGTCTACTTCTGGGCCTGTTGTGTCCCATTCTGGACTAGAACTTGAAATTTTTCAGACTTCCATGTCATGAGCCTCTCCAAGTGTAAATACAAGAGATCTGAGGCAAACAGCACAAGGTCATTGGGAAAATGCTGCTGGGAGGCATCAAGAGCTCTCAATGGCCTCCCACACATAATTAACATACCACTCAATTCAAGGTGGTTAGCAGGAAAATTAATCACCTCCTCATGGGTTCTGGATAAGGTCACAAAACCAAGGGGCTGGGGTCGCTGCACATGTCCTGTCCAGCCCCTGTGGTCTCAGAGAATATTCCCACTGCAGCCATATGTGCCGCAGGCATTTTAATTGTGACCTGAGAGAGTACTGTATTACTGGATGCAGGTGCAAGTAAAGCATCCAATTCCCATCCTGATCCTGGACAAAATTTGTTTTCAAAACCGAAGAACTTTAAGATGTCTCACTTGGTAGAGTCATTTTTCATTCAGGAAGTCTAGGGCAGAAACCAACAAGGAGGATGGGAGAAACAACACTGAAAAACAGTGCCAATTCATTCCCAGATCAGGGATATGCCTGATCTGATGCATCTGATGCACCCTCAAAAACAGTGAAGATGAATGTATCAAAAAGTTGAGGCTCAGTCCTGGACGATCTTCATTCAGTCCAATACAGCAAAGCATTATCTTTAGTCAGTGTTTAATGGCAAAGAATAATTTCACAGAGTTTGGGAATGTATGCTAAATGAATGTCAAATCATTGGTTAAGGTCTCCTTATCTTTTGAGGCTCAGTTTCTAATTTAAAATAAATAAATAAGCAAGAAACCTGATCAACACAAAGAAATAAACAGCACATTCAGTCTTGCCCTATCACAAAATTTACACAGGGTTCAAATACATTGGACCAAATTAAGCAGAAAAGAAAGAAAAAGTACCTATCTCATCCCCGATTATTAAAAAAAAAAAAAAANTCTGGCAGAAAGAAACTTCAAAATCTATCCTTTTTTCCCTTAACTGAGAACCCCCTTTGAAGTACACTGCAAAGGATTCTGCCTGTCCCCAGAAGCCCTATGCAGTGCCGCTAACCATCAGCTCCCACCACTTCTGAATTAACATCCCACAGACACTCTGAAGGAGCAGCACACCTACATTTCCTAGCAGATAACTTATTTAGTATACGAGCTCCTGTTACCCACCAGGCCAAAAGAAAAAGCACTGTACCCCTTTGGTATTATCGCTGATCCCCAAGAGGAGGGATCAGCTCTTCCATGAAACATCAAATAACACATTGCAGGCACAGTAGATTTGTGTGTGTGTGTGACTAGGTTGTGTAATTTCCAGAACACTCTGTGGTAGAGTTTGGGGCCATATTGTTTCACTGCTGGGAAGGTTTGCTCTCTGCATCCCTCCAAAGCTTAGCATTCATGAAAGCATTACAACTGACCAAATTTCTCCCCTCTTTATCAGCTGTACTGGAGGACTGGTCCATCTCTTCACACTTCCCTTTCTGGTTATTAGCTGGACAAGGGCAGCAGCATCCAGTGCTCTTGGGTACTTGTTGTTGGGCTCCACTCAAGAGGCAGACCTCTCCCCACATCCACTGCAACACCCTGATCAAGACCATCCACAAACATGAGATGTGAAAGAGAATTAAGCAAGTGGTTCATCTAGCCCAATTTTGTTTTCTTCAGGAACAACCATCAAGGTATATTTCAGGAAATAAAGAGAAATACAGAATTGTCCTATCCTGGATAATGACTAAATATCCTTCTCAGACACAAAGTATCTCCTTAAACCTGCAAATGAGTGATTTTTTTTTCCTGTCCTGCAACTGAAAATAAAAGTTACTGTCAGTATAGCTAATTTATACTGACCAATACCAGGGTGTTTGTGTGAACAATAAATCCTTTCTTTGAATCCACTCAAATTCTTGGCCTCCGTAGTATCTTGAAGGACAGCTGGTGTAAGTTTTCTTCACCCACCCAAGGGAGCTGGGAAATCCTATTGCTCCAAGGACTACCTGTGAATGTGGGCAATGGCAGTTAACAAAGGTCCTACTGTAAATAAAGGTGAAACCTTTTAGTGGCCAAAACCAGTGTTGTGTTTTCTCAGTGGCAGGAAATTCCCAAGTGCCATGTCTGAGTCTTTCAAGCACAGTAGTCTCCCTTGCTTTCTTTTGCAAGTCAGTGGTAAGCCCCTCATGCTTCCTCCTCCACTCCTGTCTCCCAAAAGGAGCAGGCACCAAAGAGTGATCCGTTCCCCAAGGCTGTTGCAGTCACAGCAATTTCAGACTACAACACCACTCCTTCAAATCCCACTCTATGTTCTTTCCAAATAATGCCATGTCCCTTTGCTGTGATGAAAGCCAGGTACATGCAAGCAGCTGAGTTCTACTGTTATTTCCATTTTGTATGTTATTTGCCAATTCTATTAACTACAATCCCAATCAGGCAGAACTACACCTGCCCTGAGCATGGTGGTGTTTCCAGTAAGATGAAGTCAGTGAATGATATGTTTATATGTGCTGTTCTTCTTGACCCTAGAGCTCCATTCAATCTGTTGGAGCTTCCCTTCCCTTTTCTCTTGCCTGCTGCCTTCCCTCATTTTGGTGCTGCGATGCCCTTTCCATGCTGGCTCATGGACATTTTACTAAAGAGCTATAAGGAAACATGGTCCACAACAATAGCATTCAGAGAAAGGGTTAATCCTATCATTAAGAAAGTTTAGCTTCTCATTAAAGTTTTTCACATATGAAATATATGTCTTTTATCCAGTTTTTAGGAAAATAACCAGCAGATGGTAAGGAAGTGTGATGAAAAAGAACCCCTTCAATAGATATTAAAATAGCATGCATCACTTCTATTTCCACCTCATTTTGGTGTTCTTTTCTTCCTCATTAGTCTCTCTGTAATCCTCAGTATTGCCAAAGTTTTGTGGTTTGGTTTTGGTTTTGGTTTTTTTTATCCATATGTTAGCCACCAAAATATGTTAATATGAGAATTTGGGATTGGATCCACGAAAGGAAAATGGAATCAAATACTGAATTAATCAAGAATATAACTACTCCACAGTATGACTGACTGAAGATAGTCAAAGAACATAATATAAATACATGTGTCATCACATTCTGATCCAGAATGATTGGGTATGAATTCAGTTTATAAATTCAATTAATTTTAAACTGTGTTCTCCAAAACATGTTTAAATGTTGCTACTATGGTTCTGTCTTTTCAGAAATGGCATTTAAAAAAAATCGTACATTTGTATTCCATCAAATAATTTGTATCTAAAGTTTTTCAGCTGCTTCACAACAGTTTTGTGACCATAAAGTAGGATTTCTAGAAGTCTTTGGTCCTTGCCTCTTTGCTGTGAGAGCACATTTTACCATGTGTCCTTTTCACACTCAGTTCAATGAAACAGCTAGTGGTAAAATCTATCATTTACAAAAAAGATGTAATTCTGTTGAGTAAACAACTTTTCCTCACTCTGTTCCCATCATAGCATATGGTGGGAAGCTAAGCAAAAGTTGTTCCTTACAAGGTTGAAACAAACATTTTTCTGCTTCACAGTATTTTCTTTTCCCTTCTGCAATTTATGATGATGTTTACAGGGAGACACTTTTAAATATCGGTATTCTAGAAAGCAAAGCGGTGGCAGATCTTTTTCCAAGGATTAAACAAAATAAACATGCTAGGTCAGTGTGTTCTCTTTCACACCTGATGTTCACATTTCTTCACCATGAAAATGGGGTCTTTATTCTGAGCACCCCTGAGGACTTCTGCGGTTAAGGTTCTGCCTATTACAGGGAAAACAATCTGATGACACTTTACTAAAGGGTTGATTAAAACTCATGCTAGGAAAATACTTCTTATTCACCTTGTCCAGAGGTAAGAGTCTCCGACAGAGTCTCAGTTCAGATATTGGTCTGTCAAGGATGGCCAGGTGACTGTCCAGCTTGACCTTAGGAGTTGGATACCAAGAAAAGACGTCTCAGGTTCTTTACCCTGTGCCAACACAGTGCAACTCTGCCATTCAGAGAAAGCTTTTTCTTTGTCCCCTTTTTATTCCTCTTGAAAATAGCAGAAATGGAACTTACTCCCAAGGAAGTCTCAGGAATAAAAATTATTTAGGTATTTGTCTACAATTTATATGCTCATTTCAGTATTTGTCTACAGAGGAGAAAAGACAGAAACAGCTACTTCTGATTAAATATTTCATATAGGGAATAGGTGCTGGGGGAGACATGGGATTTCAAAAGAAGAAGGTGCCTTCAAAAACAAAAATGGGTCACCTCTCATGAGGACTTGGGCAGCCTATGTGCCCAATGGATTTGCTAGTTCAGCTCTGGACTTCGCATCTTCTGAGGAATGAACAAGAAGGATCCATATCCATCTGTGGCAGTATGACTTTGGCCTCTAGTTCACAGTGGTGACACAGGTGCATGCATTGCACAGGGGTGTTTTTGTCATTACATATGCTTCATGTACTATTTTATTTAAAGTAAAACAAAGCAAAGAAAGGAAAACAGAAGTTATGCTATGGCTTTTCCTGAATATCCTTTTTGACAGCGATCACTGATGCATTACTTTAAAAACCCATATTTTTATTACAAATTTTGGAGCATCAATGGGGAAAAACCAAGCACTGGCCTCAAGGTTTGGTACATCCATGATCGTCTGGTTTGTTTGGGTTTCTTTCTTGCTGTGCTTTATGCTCAGCAGATTTTGATTATGATGTCCTTCTTGTATTAAAAAAGAAGCTGTTGTTTAGTGTAATGTGTATAATGACACCACTTTCATTGTAATGCAGAATGCATGGCTTCAAGTGTTTGCAACACTTTATCCAGTTCTTTTCAAATTGAAAACAGACACAGAGCCATTCTGAATGCGACCTGCTAGGTTCAGCCACCAATCTTGTGGCTGACATCTCTACAAATAGCTCAGCGCTCACCAAAGTTGAGGAAACTTCCAACAGTATTCCTCTTCCGTGCCTCAAGTTTTAAAAATAATGTAAAAATGGTGATTTCTTTCATAAATCGCATTAAAGCAGAAGATTGCTTTTCCTAGGGAGAGAAGTATGGTCATTTTTCACAAATCGAAAGCATCTGGTCCAAACAGAGCAGTGCATTTAATATATCACTATTTTATTCATGTAATTTGTAAACAGAAAAATATCCTTGGCGATGTCAGTATTTTTCCTCCTCTTTTGCCCTTTAAAAAATGCTTATAAATTAAGCTTCCTTCTGCATCTGTGAGCTCAAACTGAAGGGCAGAGACCCTCTGGGGCAATACAAGGCACACAGTTTTTCTACCCAAACCTCACCAGAGACAGGTTGCATTGACTGAGGCCCAGAAGGTGAGTCCCATCCTTTCAGCAGCATAGAGCATGTCCAGTGAAAGAACAGTTGGGAACTTTCCCAGTCTCCAGTTTGCATTTTCCTCTCCTCCCTCAGTGAGGGTTTGTCCATGCGGGAGAGAAATCTCCCATCTGAGGCTGAGAGCCCTGAGCTCCCCCAGCTCAGAGCCAAGGGCAGCATCTCTGCCCCTACCAAACATCAGGGCCTAAAAAGCAGCACTGTGACTAGTCCATGCAACACATACTGGACATGTCATTAAAGTAGCCAAATGTCAGGGGAATATTTTGAACAGAGTCACTGTCCATTTGCCTGCTCCCCAGTTTCTAGAGACTAGTCTCCAGATCCGGGAGAGGAGCTAACACAAGGTAATGTGTAGGAAAACCTCAGAAAGAGAGTTTCTATCACAGCGTTGCCAGGATCTGGTTTTTGTTCATTGTCATTTGATATCTTAGAAGTGCCCTGGAAAAAATAATATAAATAATTTGCAACAAAGTTTAGTAGTTCTTCAAAGTTGATGCAGTCCTAGATTAATGGTAGAGGCATGTTCAGGTGACCAGAGCAATCTAGGTTGCTTGATAAACTAGTCCCCTTTGAACATCGAAAGCTATCTGTATTCCAAACATGATGTAATTTATCTCAGAACAAAAAAATCAAAACCAAAAATTAATTAATTTTAGACTCACAAGAGACAAATCCCTTGGCCCAGACTGCACTGACCCTAAAAACCCACTTAATGCCCATATTATGTACCATTGCGAATCTCCCAGACCAGTGTTTTGGCTGTGAGGGATAGTAAATTTAAAAGCAGAGGAATATCAAACAGAGAAGTGAATTGCATCTAAACAGCACCACTGAGAACATTACTGGAATATTGTCCCCATTCTTTCAGCCATTTCAAAAAATATGTTGGAAAAATGTGAAAATAATCCAGAAAACTATTGCTCTTCACTCAGAATTATGGAATGTTCTACTCCATGTAAAGAAATTAGATAATTCAGTGTGTTCATTTTCTCAAAAAAAAAAAAAAAAAAAAAAAAAAAAAAAGAAAGGGTAAGGGCAGATTTATGATGCCATATTAAGCTCTACCTGTTGAAAAGAAGGAAGGTTTGCTGAGAGCAAATGGCTCTCTTATGCAGAGAGACCTGACAATCAGAACCTAAAAAATCAATCTCACAAATGATCATTAGAAATAAAGGACATTTCTTTAACAGTGCCATTAATTAACTAATTGAGCAATTATAAAAGGATGTGGTAGCCTTTTGAACACCATGGAGTATTTATGTGTTCACTGCAGAAATTGCTAATGAATATCTCCAGATAGCCCCACACGGCTCTGAGGTTAGGCAATCAGTCCACTTCCATAAATAGATGACTCTCCTGCCTCCTCTTGTTGCCAAAAGAATCATTTCTCTTTGTGCTATTGTGCATACCTTTGTGTATTAATCCGAGCTCTGAGACATACAACATAAATACATCGCTGTTTGTGTGGGGTTTATTATTACTATTATTTCAAAGTCATTTCACACTGAAGACCCTTTGAAAATATAAGAATAAGTTGGGGGTTTTTTAATATTTTAAGAGAAATTGAAGCCAGTGATTTGCTCAGGGTTATGCCATTCTGAAAGGAAAATTAATATATTGGATAGAGAACAATGAGCTTCTAGAAGATGAATAGTTTTTCACCTGGTCAGGTGGGGAAGGAGCTGTATCTCCCTAGGCATACAAATCCCCCTGCTCCTACTCACAGTAAATGCATAGGGAAGGCAATTGAACAGAGAGAAAAAGGGAAGGGGCTCTGTCACGCTCATTCACTTGAAAAGTGCCTCAGAAAAGCTTAACTTTCTCAGAGCACTGATGACGAAGCTTTCCTAAATTACAGTATTTGAGAGGGCGGGTGTGGATAATGCAGCCCTTTGGTCCGTTCAGGTGCATGAACATATAAATAAACTTTGAAGGTGTCAGTCTTCTAAAAGCTAGCTGTACAGTAGCTGAGAGCTTGTCTTCTCACCTCTCTGCCCCACTCCCCTCTCCTCTCATTACTAAGAACATGTAAGACAAATCTCTGTAGAGAGCCTAGCTTTTAATCAGGCTCTGAACTCTCCATATAACAGTGTGTTTACTGAATTTGAGTTAGGTCTGCATTTTCTTTTCCCTCCATAATATACTCCAGGGATATCAGGTACCCAGTCTTCAATGGGTTGGTTGCTACTTGATGTCACTGGTCTCAGAGCTATTCATTGTGAATAATGTTTGGTCCTTTTTTATTTTAATTGCTGGAATGGCTGTGGATATAAGTTGCTCGACACAAAAGGGTGACAAATAATGATGAAAGACACTAGAGTGCTCTCATGTGTAGCTTGGACCAGAAGGAGAAAAGAGATTATTGCAGCTGAACTGGTCACATGGAATTTGCTGGACCTGCCTGCTCCCACCCCCTCCAGCCCCTCTCCGGGAATAGCGCTCTTACAAGCTAAGAAAGACGCAGTTGGCAGGAAAAAAAAAAAAAAATAGATCCCATTAACAATGACCTTTAGAAATTTCAAGGACATAACACTGCCTTTGTGAAGTGTAAACAGATGCATTGTCAAATAGTTAAAGAACAGAATTGCCCCTGGATCTGTCATTTACCTCCTCATGAACTGGAGCTCCAAGCTGTAGAGTCAGAAGGGAACGGCAGCAGCAGTAGCATGATTATACAGTTAAAGAGACAAATACTTATGTTGGTCTTCTCAGCGATTGATATTTCTATTATATTTTTTAATTAACATTTTAATCCTTTAAAATCATTTTAATCCTCGGGAAGCATGTTACAGAGTGAAATCGTTGCTATGAAAAGTGTCGAATAGATAATAGCTAAAATTAATGGTTTTGTGATATATCAAGTTTTCAAATTGTTCTTTTATTAAAAGAGCCTGACATTTTTCATTACAGTGAGCAGGGCTTTCTGAATAAAAAGTAAACGTGTACCCCAGATTACAGAACATTTAACTATTTCCATGATAAGTCCTCCCTCGGTCTTCCTCCTGTTTGAAACAGTTGCCAATAGACTAGATAAATACCTTTTGTGGTGGCAGAGCGAAACACAAATGAAGGTGTCCCTCCTGCTTGGCAGGAGGAGGAGTCTGGTATACCAGCTGTAGCCAGGGATCTTTGCCGCCCCCAAAGCCCTTTGCGCAACCAGGGCTCACTGGGGGTTCACTCAGCCGATGGGCATTGCACACCCATGCCAGGGGCTGATCTCCCTCCTAGGCTCAGAGTGTCGTTGATGGTTCTCTCATTTAAGCAGTTCCAGGCAACCTCTGAAGGGCTGTAACTGATAATAGGATAAATAACTGTGTGCATAATTGCAAAAACACTTCAGTAAGTGGATACAAGCCACTGCAGACCTCATCTTTAGACCTTTCCAAGCACACACAGTTCCTTCTTTTACAGTCACGTTCTTCCTTTCTGACATCTCTCAGTTTAGCATACACAGAAGCCAGCATGCATAAACTGTAAAGCCCCTACTTACTGGCAGCTATAAATAGCTTAGGTAGAGATTGTGACCCGTAGGAAATGGGATCATTGTCTCAAAAATAAAATAATAAAGAAATTCCTCTAAGAACTAGCCTTTTCTTAAAATCAGCTTGGTATTTGGTCTTTAACACACCATCTTGTCAAACAATGTGCTGGTTCAGCAGTAAGTCGAGTCTTCTCTCTGTGGAAGTTTTAAAATGTTTTACTTGGATGTGGTTACTCTGCTGCTTTTCTTCTGTCTACTTATTGTGTTTGAAATGGAGAGCAAAACATTACCTGTGGTAGTAAAAGAATGGTGAAATGACAGAATGAGTGATCTCATTATAAACCATTGATTGCCATCAGATGTGCTACTGGGTACATGTTAGATAATACAGGGCCATTTGGAGGGGTCCACTCTTTGTGCTGGGGAGACCCATGTAATAAGCAGAGTGTAGCAAAGCCACAAGTCATATGCTGCTGTCTGAGGTCACCAATTAAGGTAATGAATAAACCTTGCAATGAAATGTTTCCTCAACCCTCGCTGCCTCTGTTTGGGTGTGCAAAGCTCAATTAAGCACTCCAATGAGCTGATAAGAGTTTGGACATATGTTTTAACAAAAACTTGCATAAGTACTTTGAAGCATTGGGCTGATACTCCAGGAGATGCGGTTTATTATCTGCCTATGGTACCAACTTCTTGAGTGCCCTGTATATATCAGTTCCTCCTCTCTCCTTCCCAGAAGAAGGATAAATGGCATTTCATTCCCTGGGGACACCTATGTTACTTGTCACATACAGTCAGTGTGGGGCAGGAATGCTCTGGCTGTGCATGCCTGCTCACCTTCACACCTAGAGGAGCTGGGCTCTGCAGGGGCTGCAAGCACAGAAGGATGAGGGCAGCAATGCCCTCTTGATGGGTACACAGACAGGAAACTGGAAGGACAAACAGCCAGATTCACGTCTGCTACCCATGTGCCAGCATTTCAAATGAAAGTCAGTCATAACTCAATCAAATCCCTGTGACATCAGCACTAGATCTTTCTCATGGAGTCGCAGCGTGTCCGAAACCTCCAGACAAATTTAGCCCATTTTAACCCTAACAGGGAGCTGTGTTTCATGTTTGTCTTTAAGCGCTTGCGCCCAAGCTGTGCCAGCCCCTGGAGAGTTTTCTGTTGATCTCAAAGTCCCTGGTTTGATCTCCAGAGGATGTCTAGTTCAGGGTGCCAGTAACAGAGATGGTCTTACCACCAGTGGTGCCACAGGAACCTGCAGAGTGAAAGCACAACCAAGGCTGGGTTAAACTGGGGAGTCGCGCAGGAGGCAGCAGGTCTCTCTCTCTGCAGGCTCCTTGAGTCTGGATTTTGGTACCCCCTACCCTTTCAAGGTCAATGCAGTGACCTTGAGGGCGGGCTACAATGTCTGTTTATTTTCCCAGGCTCTCTCTTGCAGTGGGAGTGGGGCAGAGGGGTAAGAATGGCAGGGAGAAGGTAGCATCCTTTGTGGGGGGAGGCAAGAGGGGCTACTTCTGCTTGTGGCCATACAGAGCTTGCCACCCCAGTGTACACTATTCAAGGTACTTCCTGTATAAAAGAATAAACACTCACACATTGAAATCACGCCACAAAGGAGAAAGTGGGATAAATCTATTCTTGCTGATTTTAAAATTCTTTTTTACCCAGAAAAAAATTATTCCAAAATCAAAATGAGGAAATAGTGATGTATTGGCTTAAAAAAAAAAAAAAAAAATTATTTTCTCACAAAAATGTCCATGTAAGCTGTAAATCCTGACCCGTGTGAATTAAATTTCACTTTCAGAAAACAGTAGTGTGCAAATTCCCCTTAATCCACAATGTCTGACTTAACTTGGGGGCTGATGGGGGACAGATTTCTTGATTCCCAGCAAAGATCTTTCTTGCATCCACTACAGAGCCTTAGTCTTTATTCCATCATACAGTGAAAGAAATGTGAGGGGGGTTTTCAATACTGGAAAAAAAAAAAGAAAAAAAAAAAGAAAAAAAGGGGGTGTGGGGGGGAAAAGCCGCCTTCTTTGTGTCCTTATCTCTCCCGATGTGTGTTACATGTTGCAGCAAAGAGCAGGGGCGCTGAAGCCAAGCCCAGAAATCCGACTGGATTTGACGACGCCCCCGGTAAACAGCGTGGCACAAAAGTCCATTGTGCTATGAGATAACTGCGGGGCTGAATAGGGGAGGCTGTCACGGGGGGGATTGTTGGGCCAGTCACCATCGGATCACAGTCGAGGCCTGAATTCCTTTATGGTTCATCAGGGCCTGTTGGTACCACAGAAAGTGTCATGATCCTTTTTTTCACTGGGGCCAGATGGTGTCCTTTTCTGAGGCCTTCCTAATGCCCGGTTTTCCACATGTAAAACTCCTGGGAAAATGACCTAACTCACAGCTGCTTAGTGAGGCTTGAGCAGGTCTTTAGAAAGACTTCTGTCAGGAACAAGGCGGCCGTACCACTCCGGGGGAGCAGGGGGAGGCCGCCGACACAAACCTACCCCTCGCCGTCGATATTTAAGAGGAAATAAAATCCCGCCTGTCCAGCGCCAGCCCGCGCGGGCCGCGGCCGGCTGGAAAGGTAGCGCGGATGGGCAGAGAGCTGCCAGGAGCAGCCACGGGGCCGGCAGCGGCAGCAGCCATTCTCCCTTCCCTGGCGAGCAGATGGCCTGAATAAAAACATAGAATGTGGTCCAGAAGGGTCGGGAGAGGACAAAAAGTGAGAGGTTCCCCAGGCCGCGGGCAGCCGCCCGGGGAGAGGGGAGGGAGGGACCCGCCACTGAAAGGGGTGAGGGAGAGTGGGAACTTTTGATGTCGGGAGGGCCGTGTTTGCCAGCTCGCTGAATGACTCCCCGAGGAATGGCTGTACCGCAGGTGCGGCGCTTATAAAGCCCAAAGCCTTTTATATCAATAAAATAATGCCTGGCCCAAGGAGCTCTCCCAAGGCTGCAAGGGACGCAAAGCTGAAAAGCTTCCATGGTGGTGCTTAGTTTCCCCAATAAAGGAGTTAGCGGTAATTATCCTGATAACTTTTAGCTGCCGTCATTGACCTTTTAGCCTTCACTGTACATCACTGTATACGGGTATTTTCACTCGCCTGGCTTTGCCAGGGAATTTTTTGTTTTGGGTTGAGGAAAGGATCTCTATCCATCCTTTGCACATTTTTTGGAAGCACTGTCTTTCCAGCTGTACATCTGTCAGTGTATCTGCAAATATTTCAACAACTGCTACACCTATCCGACAAGTTTTCCAATGGTATTCTTTTTTCAAAAGCCTTCATATAAACGAGCACAGCTCAGTAAACATATTAACACTCAATTTTATTTTACTTGTTCTGTGACCCAGAACACTACTTTAATCCCAGTGTTAAGTATATTTCCCCTCATATATTTTAAATTGAATATGTGAAGTTCCAATAACATTTCTTTCCAGGACATGGCCATCTGAGGAATTACATAGAGCTGTCTGAAAATTAGCTGGACTTTTTCAGGGGACACTGTGAAGGAAGGAATTCTCATAAAATGTTGTGTTTTTTCAAGTCAAAACTGAACAATTATGCTAAAAGTCTTTCAGTGTTGATACATTAAAAATCAATTATGGTTTCAAATATTTAATTTATGGAAAAAAAAAAAAAAACAACAAAAAGATGCTTTCCCCAACATTTTCTTATTTTCAGACTTGCACAGAACAATTCTGTGAATGTGTTTCTTTTTTGGCTAAAATGGTTTTTTACATGTTTTTAGTGCCAGCAGAATCCCAATCCTCATTTTTTGATTTCGCAGTCAGACCCGAGTGGAGAAGAAATACACCATTGATCTCAGGTAGGTATTGTTCAAAGGTTTCTTTCTGTGTTTGTTAAGAATACAAGTTAACTTTGTTACAGAGCATACATCGAGGGCAGGATACAAATGAAAACAAGAAACAAGTAATTTTTCAATCTCACTGTCTCAGCTAAAAGAATAAAAGACAGAAGAAGTGTATGTAAAGATGCTTCTAGCTGCTCAGAGAAGAGTCATGTTTCAGTTCCGTCTGGGTATGAAACTTAAAAACAGCCCGAAAGTGCTTGGCCATTCCAAACTGCTCCATTCTGTCTTTGACCCAAAAACTATTGACATCCATGAATTTCGTTTCTCTTTGGTAACTTGCAGATTATTGATTTTATCGTTTGCCTGACATTTCACAGTGCATTGCCTCACTTACAGAAATGTTCAGCATTTACACTGTGATGTGAACTGTCATAAAATGAGGTAACATTCCATAAAATCCTAGGGGGAAAAACACTTTGATGAGATGCAGTCCAGCTTGGAAGGACTGTATTTTTTCTCAAGCTGTTCTAGGCTCACTCACCCTGAAAAAGCACATTTCAGAAGGGACAAGATAATTTTAAATAAGGACTGCTGTTCAAAAGGAAAAGGATGAAATCTTTCCTTGTAACAAGAACAAGAGTCACTATCGGTGTGTACCATAAAAGAAGTGAAATGCACATGTGTTTGCTATGCTCCGTTTTCAGCAGAGCAACAAAGTTCAAGTGAAACAGCTTGCGCTTTATATTTTTGATCTGCTCATTCGCCTTCTTGTTCTAAAATGTATCACTGGGCCTGAATACCTTCAAGAAATCAGGCAGAGGCATCCAGCACGTACTTAGGATCTGTGTCTTGCAACAGAAGGAGCCCAAGAAAGAGAGCCAGCCCTTCTCCTGCTGGGTCAGTCACATGCAGTCAGGCTTTTGCATAGAGCTAGCCTTCTGTCTCCTTCCTTTCAGGGGCAGAGTAACATTTTGTAGTGACACAAAGAAATTCTTCCCTCTCTCGGTCCTAAAGACCCACAGCACCAGATCCTCTTTATCAACTGCTCTTTTCTATAGTATACCATATATTTTATTTACATATGAATTGATCAATTTGTCCAGAAAACGTGGAAAGCTCAGTGGCTCACAAAAAACATAAACCATTCTACCTGTAGTCATTGCTGAAACTTGAGGAAAACAGCTATTACACTTCTTTGCCTAACTCTCCATGAGCTGTAACCTATCCATTATACATGTTGGTATTGTGCAGGGCTAATAGTTGGGATGCAGTTAGTTAGATTTTATGGGTGACAAAGCAGAGAAACAAACTACAATGAAATTATAACTACAGATGAAACAAAAACATTGGCCATATTGCTTTTGGGAAAAAAAGATCCCTGTAAAATGCCTGGCTTTTCATTGCCTTTGAAAGTGGCTGTACAGTTTGTGAGAGGCACATTGCAGCAAGCTTTCAAAATCTCTTGTCTTGTGTCTTGTATACACACCCACAGGTGCACGTACAATACCAAAACACATTTCTTTCCAGACTCTGCTGTCATTTCTTGTACTTTCTTTTTGCTTCCATTAGCACGATGCAGCTTACCAACAACTTCGTGGCTTGTGAAACAGCAGAAACCACAACAAAGATAAACAACGGGGAGATTTTCTGGCTTCATGAGTTTTCTCCCTAGTCCAATCAGAATCGCACAATTTCTTTTGGTCTGGTGATTGAGAAGCACCAAACGAAATTACTGGGTGTAATTTTAAGATAAACAAAAGTACCCCTTCACATACAGCATGCTTAAACTCCTTGTAGCACGTAACTCCTCCCTAGAAAAGGATGTGGAAGACAAATGGCTCAAAAAACAACTACAAAAATCCAGAAAATAAAAGTCCAGTGGATACCATGTCTGTGTCAGGAAATTCCTAAATTATAGATAGCTGAAAGCAGAGAGACTCTTCCATGGGAATGGTCACTCTGTGCTGTTCTCCTCATAATCTTTCCGTAAGCAGTTATTACTAGACACAGTCAGGGACAGGAGCAGAAGGACCTTTGGTCTCACTCAGTACAGTTGTTCTCTTGTTCCTCTGTTCTTATTTTATTCCAGCAACAGAGTCTATTTTTATTCTTCTCCCTAGAACTGTGGCCAACATACTGGGAAGGATTTTACTGGGAATCCAGGCTGTTGTGACCCTGTTCATGGTCCTCACAGGGACACTTCTTTTCTTTCTTGTTATGCACAGGGAAGCTGTGTCACAGGCATCCTCTGTGTTCTCCAGCTCAGTATGTTGACATGCCTTACGACTGAGAGGCAATGTGCTCACAGGCCTCAGTGGTTGTCTAGTAAGCTTCGAAACAACATTAGTGTCATAATGTGGTAGTTCAACACCTATGTAAAATTAAGGATGACTCCTCTCCCGAATACGTCTGTCACCAGATGTCTTATACTGGGAGCTTAGAAAAAGGTGCTTATTTAATTTACTGGAATAATAACTCTTAACCCAAATGTGTAGGATTCCTTTGATTTCTGATGACACAGATATCACTGGAAATCATGAATCTGAATGTCATGGTTAAAATCTGTCATAAATGTGTGGAGTTGTGGAAAATGCAAAATAACTGACCTTCACACACTGAGTCCCCACTCAACCCAAGCAAAGGACCAGCCTTAAATTCTGTTTCAGCCTTGTTTCCCATCTCACATTTGTGACAAAAGCTCATGTCTAGCAAGGAACATCATTTATTATTGGATAAAACCATTCAGTTTTGTTCTCAGAAGAGAGTAGTGATAGGTCATGGTGCTGACCTCCTCACTAGCAACTTTGCAGGGCACTCAAGAAGCCTACCAGTAGTATGCTTCTAGTGTGTCCTAGAGATAGAGTGGCTCCAGACAGGCTCTATCTAAATTTACTGTTTTCCAGGATTGCATAGGGGAGATTTAATCTCCATGCTCTGGTCAGTCAGTGACCAGACTGTGCAGGAATTCTTGTCTGGCACAATCAGTGCCATGTCTCACGCCTGAGCAGAGAAGTGGGACTAAGCAGAGAGGTGGCATAGCAAGAGCTGGAAGCAAAAATGGCACATGAGTTGCATGCTAAGCTGATCTCCATTCAGGCTAAGGCAATAGGTGGGCAGCATGATTCCCATATAGCCCCAGGTCTGACCTGACACTGAGGCCAGAGCAGTCCTTGCAGCCCGTGACAAGTGGAGGCACAAATCACTTTTCCTTAGTGTCTGCACAAGTGATGCCGTGTACCCATGCCACAGGTCCCTCACTGCCATCGGCAGGCCTGTTTAGCATAGATGGATCGTGGCAGCACTGCAGCCTTCAGTCTAATGCCAGATGAAATTTATAAGAAATGTAATGCCAACTTTGAGAACCAATGAAGAGTGATCCTTAGTCTCTGCACAAAGTAATACAGTAAACAAACATACTAACCCTTCAAATCTCAGACTTGCTCCAAATGTGCTGGAAATTATCGTAAACTAAAGCATCAGCAAGGATTATTTCCAAACTTTGCAGAAGCCTGGCAGAAAAAACATGGGTTTGATCTTTCTGATTACTTGACAAGCTTCCATACTCAAACAATGAAATTTAGGAAAGCCTAGACTTCCATGTGAACACTGCTCTTCTGCTGGATAAATCCAGCCCTCTCTACTGGATGAATTTACATACTGCTGATGTAAATTAGCAGCAATGACTATACAACTATCAAATCAGCAAACTGCATTGATGCTCAGCTAGAACCAGCAGCAAATCAAGCCTCTAAATGCTTTTGATTGTAGATCTCAGTCTATTAGAATAGAGGTTATGCACCCTAGCAAAGACTCCTAGCATGGCACACTCCAGCAAATAAATACCCATTTTTCGTTGCTAACTCATCTTCTTGTTGCCTCACCCAGGCAGAGAGCTCCTGTCTGGGTTTGTAAGAATAAGCAGTTTGATATGGAATTTCATAACATACTTATATGTTGCTCACATCCTTCTGTTGAGCTAAATTGATCTTTTTTCTTCTCATTTCCTGGGTAGATTGCATTTGGTCTATGAGTAAACACAGTGTAGCTGCCCCCTTTTCCCAGGCTTTCTAATGAGAATGTGCTGTCTGATCAGGTGCATGCACTCTGCTGTCATTTGCAGCCTGACCTGCAGGTCAGAGGTGATTTGAGCAGGCTCAGGGATGCATACAAATCACATCCTCTTGTCTGTCTGTTTTGTTGACTGGTTCTCCTCAGGGTCATGGCTATCTTAAGTAGCAGCCTGAAGGATAAAGTGCGCCCTGTCTGAGCTGTAAAACTTTGACTTTGGACCAATTGCATCTGACATACAGCAGCATGAGGGTTGGTTTAGCCTTTGGATTCAGAACAAATCACTGGCTATCAATAGCTGATAGTGACATGCAGTTTACTGAATGTCCCTTCTTCTCTGGCAGCTGTATATTCTTTGGGAGAAATGGATGTGTTTTTAAGTTTCTAAGGTCATGTTTTAAATATGATGTTGCACACACTCCATTAGAAAGTAAGCGTAGCAAAAAAATAGATAGCTAGAAAGTGTTACGCTGTTTTATGAGTTTGCTTTTGGGCTCCCAGGTGGTGCAAAGTATGGGAGGTGGGGGGATAGGCATAAAATGGTGTAAGAATGACCTACTCATAAACCAAAAATTTTTTAGGATTAGCACACTTACTAAAAACTATCCAGGAATTATATAGAAGAACAGCCATGCAGAATACAGTATTCTGTGTCCTCAAAACTGGTGTACTGCAGGGACCTTCTCTGCCAGTGCAGCTGCGCCAGCATGGCAGTAGGTACATGGGGTTATGGGCACAGAAGCAACAGGCCCTACTTAGACTGTCCCATTCTGCACAGAACACCAGAGCCCATCTCATGGTCCACATGCTAAACCTGCCACTATGACACTGTTTACCAGTGAGCAGTAAGCACCCACTCATGCTGAACCCAAAAATGGGGAAGTCTCTAAGGCCACCAAGCAGTCATCAAAGCGTTACAGCTCTCAGCTGGCATCAGCTGAGGCCAGATTCAAAGCAGTGACCTGGAAGCAAGCGGGTCTGTATCACCCCCATGGGTTGCCTGGCCCCCTAACACTTCACTTATTAAAAGGTGACTCTAAGACTATGTCAGTGACCTTGTGTCTCTGCAGCATCTAAAAATCTAGTCTACTAAAAATCTAGTCTGCCTTATATGTGTGTAAGTTAATTTTATCCAAAGTAGTCACCTTTTTATCAGCCAAAAGGCATTGGTAGCTTCTGTTTATTATTCTATTAAGAGTCACATTACTTTTGTCAAGAATTGTATCTGTTTTGTTTTCTCAGCTCTGCTGTCACAGCTCTGCTTGCAAATTTTTGCCAAGCTTATGATGCAGAATTAGACTGAGGGGAACTTAGTGTGTTCATCATATTGTGACCTGAAAAAAAAAAGGGGGGTTATTATTATTATTATTATTATTAAAATATCATAAGTGCCTCTATAAAACCAAACTAGCTGAGGTGCCACTTTCAGTAACTGTCATGTTACATTTCTCAGTTTATCCACTTACAGAGGTTATCCAGGACTTACAAAGTTTTCATAGAGTATATGTGTAGGGCTCAGATTGTTGTAAAGAATTTGCCTGGCCTAGCATTTTCCATCAGAGTGGATTTTTTTCAGCAAACAAACTGATTACTTTTTTTCTTTCCTTTCTCACAGAAAGTTCTCCCCTATCATAATAGAAAATTGAACTATTGCATTAAATTGAAACATTTTCAGTTTTCAGCCAAATGTATTTCTGTTTCAGGTAAAAAGTATGAAAACCAACAGTTTTTAAAATACAATCTTCTTTTTCAGACTTGTTATGAACGAGTTGTATCTGGTACAGCCTTGAACTCTCATTAAATAATAAAATATTGTTAGTATATGAAAATTGGTGAAGTCCTCCTTGACAGGTCTCATCATATCTGAAGACTAGTCCCCAGATCTTCCAGGTCTTATTGAAATAAACAAAGGGTCCAACATACAGTAGAATTTCAGCCTTAATGATATCATATCTGTGAATTGTGAAGTGATGCTACAAGATGAAGAATTGATAGCCGCATAATAGGATATGTTCCTTTCCCAGCAGAATCCAGCAGAGGATTGTAATAGTTCACCAGGGGAAGTAGGGTTAAAAACCTCTGACCCCTGATATCACATAAACATTGCCAAAAAAAATAAACCCCTTGATTGACAGTGAAATGTGTGACTACCTCAAGTCTGGTCTGAAATCTTTGCTGATAATTACTGCGTTGAATGTTATGAGAAATGGGCAAGAGGGGTATCAGCCACATGAATGTACATACTCAGGGACCTGAGAATCTCTAATAAGAATTGATGCAGCGTGTCATTTGTAATTTAATCAGCAGCATTACATCTTCATAGTAAACGGACTATCATGAACATTTCCACAGTAAAGTAAGATTAACAGACACACCCCCCAAATCTCTTCTGCCTTAATGTTCCAGTTGTGACAAGAACCGATAAATAGAAGAATTTGTGAGTTTATATGAATTTATGCTGACATGTGACCCTGAACACACACCTGGTTCCATGGTGTGTAGATTTTTTTCCCGCGTGTCACACTTACTGCCAAGCACTGACCTGAGACAGGCCGAGCAGTGCCAACCCTGATCCAAATTTTGGCACCTGCTCTTTTCCAGTGGCTATTGTGCCCCAAAGTCCAGGTCTAGGTCCTGATCTGAGCCTCTCACAGGCAGGTCCATTCCAAACAGGTTCCTTTTTTTTCTCATCATTTGTTGATGAGTTTGAGAGCTATTTCATTTACCTTTGTGATCTAGGCTTCTCTGATGCATTCAGTACCGCAAGCATGCACCAAGTAGAGTCTGCCTGACATGCAAGAAAGGCATGGATATTTGGAATCCATGGATATTTGGAAGAGAAGATCTACCCTAAAGCAGATGCCTAGGAGTTAGTCATCTCAACTGAAGCTCCTCAATTTAGACTTTCACTGTAATGGGGGAAAATAGGCCCCTCTAGAGGCAATTCAAGCAGTGTAGCTGTCTAAAAAACTTAAGATCAGTGATTCTCTGAAAAGATCTTTTTTTTCCTCTATGCACAGTAAAGAAAGAACAGAGTGGTTAGAACAACTATGTTTAAGACTTCTGAAGTGAGGTGAATTAAATCCCATGCTTACTCTGTGCAGGAAATCCAGTCTGCAGAGTAGGCCCTTAGACATGAACTCTTACAACATCTGTGTCAACATCTCTTTAATCAAAACTTAAAGATTTCTCACCAACTGTGTTTGAACAATATTTTTTCTATTTTTAACAATGCTCAGTTGTGAGAGCTGAAAGAATTAACAGTAAATTTACTCATGGGAAAAAACACATTATGACAATGAAGCAAAGGTCTCTATGCATGTTCAGATGTGCATATTAATTGTCATTTCTATCAGTGGCAAGAGGAAAGGAATAAATGGTGCATGTGCATCTGTTTTCAAATGCTTATCCAAGGTGCTGACTCACATTCATAAGTCACCTGAAAGTAAAATTAGTCCCTTAGGATTCAGGCCAAACATTCCAGGAAAATATCCCATGTCAACAGTCTTTGAGTCTTTGGAGCAACTCTTAGTGACTGCAATTTCTTTACCTTTTTTTTTTTTTTTGTTCACAACTGTGAAATAACATCCTACTCATACTGTTTTCAGAGCCTTCTGTCTAGTTATAGCATTATTCCATTATGTTTTAGCCTTTTTCCTCTCATCCATCAAAGCAAGAAAGGTACTTCATGTTGCAGTTTTACCTTCCATATCCGTTGGTATCAATCTCATGGGACAATCTGATTTTTTAAGGTGTATTATTGTACTTCTTATTTCAAAATTTCACTCTGTTTTGCTCAGAAGAAAATAAATAAATATGTCAATAAAGCCAAAATGGCCAATACAAGGTAAAAAAACTCCAGAATTATAACTTAACCAAATAACAAAGGTCTGAATCTCTGACAAATATGTTAAATTGTGACATAAGAGAGCTTAAAGAAAGGCTATTGTTTTCCATTACTTACTCTGGACTGTTTTCATGAAAATTTTCTCCTGCACCCTACATACAACTTTTTGGCAAAATGCACATACAATTTGCAAAGTGAGAAATGTTAGTTGTTTTCAGTCATCCTTTGGTTAAAACTGTGCTGTAATCGATGAGGCCTTTGATTTCCTCAAACAGGCTTAAAAAATGTCACTTAATATCAGTTTCCATCAGGGTGTATTTCAGGAGTGGCCGTTTAACAATTGCTCTCCAGGAGAATTACTTATTTCTTGGTTTATTTGTGTGAGGAGCTCTACAGTGTGACAGGTCCATGAGAAAGTGAACCCAGCCGAGGAGCAGGTGGTCTGCTGCTCCTATGTTATTTCCATTATGTTGCCTTTGTTAAATTACTCCATAAACCCAAGTTTCCTCATTCCCATTTGTTAAATTTGCCTACCTCCACTCTGTGAGCACAGATAATCAGTCAAACCTTAATTGGGGTATATTTAGATCAAAGTATGCAGCCAGCGTTTGCTCCCAGTACCTGGGTTGCAAATGATCGTCACATGAGTGGCTTGCTCTATTGGACATGCTTTTTGTTTAACCATGATCATTGCTGGCAGGCGGCTTTTTGTGCAAGTGAAAAGCCCTTTAGAATTCCTTTAATTCTGACAAAGAAACTGTCTTTGGGAGGAGAAATTGAGTATTGCCTTCTTGCATCTGAATAGTCTTTCAGCTCTATATTCACAGCAATATACTTAATATCCACAGACAAGAAGCAGAAGGTTTGGACCCATGTGTTATTTGATCCATTTCTAGCTTCTAGAAACTTTTGGAAGCTTGTATTTTTACTGCTTAAGGTTTGTTAGTGTAGGCATGGATTTCTCTTGAGAAGTATTACAAAAACACTTTCCAGCAAAAATCACAAAGGCTGTCTTTTTTTTTTTTTTGTACTTATGAAGTAATAAATCAAAGCAAGGTTTGAGTAGGGACTAGTGATACATTGTCTTTGCACTGCTCCTCTGAGAAGGGTAGAAAATGTTTATGGAAAAAATTCCATTTTTTACCTTATTTCTGATCTGATTGTTGGTTTAATCAGTTGTTTTCAGATGGGTTAAATTAGTTTTATTTATTACCTTTTACATCTTTCATTTTCTTGGTAGCACCATATTCTATTGTCTTCTATTTATCTATGTTATGGTAGCACGCCATCTGAAGTTAGAATCTTGTTGCACTGAAAACTACAGAAAATGAAAGGTTGCCCATTCCCTGAAAAGTCTGCAGTTTAATCAAGACAGCAAGACACGTGCTACTCTAAATTTTGGATACACTACCAAGAGCACAACATCTACAATTAGATTTTGGCACTAATAATTCTTGGGGGTTGAGTCGAGCAAAGGCATATGCAGGCACTAAATTTTAAGGCATATTGACTAGCCCCATTTGGTTCAAAGCAACAAGGACATATGCAAAGCTGATGATAAATCTTCCAGGGCAGGAGGTTAGGTTGTGTGACCAGGCCATTGGCCAGCTGAGAGCGAAAGCTGTTGTTCGGGACAGAAAGTTGACCTGCGCTTTGGATTTCTCTACATTTGAATGCTGAGATAACAAAGCACAGATTTAGTATGTTTAAAGAGTCAATGTGGAGAAAATACTGTAAAGTAGCTCTGTTTTCCACAAAATTCCTCACAGACCTTATTCTAAAGGAACTTTGCAAAGAGTAAAGGCCACTTTTGAAGCAACATAAAGACCACTTTTGTCAGTGAAATAACTTGCTGGACTTTTTCCCCACAGATTTGTATAGAACACTGGTTCACATCAGGGTCTGAAAAAAAATTAGTTTTGATTGTATATCCATACATACAAAAGGGTAAACAGTCTGAATAAAGCCCTTTGTACTGGATTAGTGTCTTAGCTCTTTAACCCAAGCTGCAGGTTTGGGATGTCTTTGTTCTGTCAGATTTTTGGGGCTGACCAAACCGGGTGTGTTTGAGTTTCATTCCTCACCCTTTTGAGGTCTGTAGGACTGATTCCTTCCATTCAATGCCAGCAGTACTGTAAGTGCCCAATGCTTTATTCTCTAAGCTATTCATCCTTTCAACCTTTGGCTTTTTTTTCCTTAATCCATCTACCTTACTAAGTTTTCAAGTCAAGCAAAATGTTAAACGTGCTTCAATCAAGAGCAACACGGAAACAACAGACTGCATGCTGAGAATTTCTAGCCATTTAGTCTATTTGTTCTGTGCGTGTGTGTGTAAATATATACGTACACGTGTGTATGTGCATGGAGGTACATGATTGCACCACAAAAGATGAATCTACCATGAGGCAGAAGTCATGTAAAGCAAATATTCCAAATGCTATTATACAGAGAGAGGCAAAATAAACACATTTTAGCAACTTTTCTCTAGTATCAGAAACAAGTAATTGCTCTACATCATGAATATTTTTATGGAGAATTCAAATGCTTAATGCTTCTTGTCTGAAGCCTTGATGACTTTTTTTTTTTTGGCTGCAGGGGACAAGAGGCTTACACACATGCCACCACTTCAAAGATTTGCCTTCTATTAATTTTTTACTTAAGCTTCAGAGTGTTAAATTGTTCAATTTAAGCCATGAATATATTTTATAAGATCATCCTAGCCCACCATTTCTCCCAAAATAGAGAAGTTCAGGATATTTGGCGGTTTCACCTCCTCACCAACTCTATGCAAAATATATATGAATAATCTCTTTGAACCTCAGCAGCTTGTGATATAGAGAAACACAAGTTCAAGCCTTAGTCTTTCGTTAACTATAGAAATAGACTGTTCTAAAAATAAGTACTGAATTTGATGATTTTGATTAGAAAAAAAGATGCACATCATAAATAGAAATGTGTTGTAACTTTTCCAATTGAAAATTAAAAATAATGGGCTATTTTCCATTTCCTTGTGGGGCTTTCATGAGCTAAATCAATATAATGAAATGTTCTAGTCGGTAAAATAAATCAAGAGCCTTTTACTGTTTTTATCACGAAAGCTTCCCAGTGAGGCAAGGGAGGAGAACAGAAGAGAATGCACAACATTATGCAACTATGCTACATCAGAGTGTGAGTCCAGCTACTGCTGCTGCTGCTGAGCTGGTTCCATCTCTGCTCAGCCAAAGCTGGGAAAGAGATGGAAATGTGCACTTGCCAAGAACAAGGCACACTGTGGCTAATCTGTCTCAATTACAAAGGAAAAAGATGCAGATCAACTGATTTCCTGAGTTCTCATTATGAGTTGGAGACCTTCTGCTAATGCATTCCTGGACATGAGAGCCTGCCTGACCTTACTGCCCCACCTTACTTCTGTGAGATCTGTACCAGTCCAAAATGCAGAACTGAGACATTGCTATGCCTGATTATGTGCTTCAGATGGGAACCACAGTGGGGGCTTCTGGAGCAGTGTGCTCCTGACACAGTGACCCTGCCCACTACTTGCCATGATCTGGGGCACAGAGTCTGCATGTCTGCAAGTACTACTTAGTCAGAGGGCCTGAGAACACATCACCAGAAAACCGCTCTGGCCTCCGGTTTTACATCACGTTGTGTTCTGCAGGAAATGTTTGTATTTGCGCTTTCGGAGAGAAGTCCTGCTGTTTCAGATTAAGTGTCTTTGCCATCTGCTAAAAGAATGGTTAAACAGCACATGGTCAGCTGTTAAAGAATGGAGATAGAAACCCAGTGCAGAAGCCATGTTCTTGCTAGCTCCGCGGTAAAAGTGCCCATTTCATATAGTGTTTCATGGTGCTTTATTTGTGAGATTTTCATCTCTAAAAGTCAAAGAAATTCTAGTGTCAAAAAATACAGTTTCCATAGCTGTCCGAGGTAATCCCAGCATCCCTCTGCTCTCTGCAACCAGCTCCACCTCCAGGGCAGGATCAGACACCCTGGAGGAAAGATCGCTGAGGTGCCAGCCGCAAGCAGGTCACTATGAACATATGGATGCCCACGCTCTGAACCAAAGAATTAAGGAGGAAGCAGCTAGAACTGTGAAGGCTGATGACCTAATTCTTTCTATGAGCAATTTCATTTGGTGCTTTTAAGACTGTCCAACTGGCAGGGACTGTGGGACAGTAGTGGTTCAGACCTAGAGTGACTGGCAGTTGACTTAGGGCTACCTGGAAGCTTGCCACTGCTGACAGACCATTTCAAAGTTCTTGTAATGGGGATATGTACTTCCATCAAGGAAGTGTTATTACTCTTGCTAATAGCAGTAGGTGGTATATAGAAGGCTATCAGTGAGCTTAGACTTTTGGATTCCCTAAAGTTAATGCTACCCAAGTAAATTAAACAACTCAAATGAAAATCCTCTGGCACTGAAACTTGATTGTCTGAACCATTAAATTGCTAGGAGGGTCCTTGGCACTGTTTTGACCAGTCATACCAGTGCTCTCTCAATGCCTGGACATGCTACAGAAGTTAGGTCAGTCCAGAGACCATTCCCATTAGGAAATCTGTGTATATATGGATTCAAGATATTGCAGGACAGTTGGCCAGAAAACAGTTCTGACCATGTTTAATTCACCCATATAGATGTATACAAAGTGTACTGAGGCTATTAATACATACAGATATTTCAGTGTCCTAGGCACCAGACTTTGGATTCTGTAAGCATGTTAGACCACATCCTCATCACGCTGCAAGGTTTGTTGTAGAAGACTCTCCAAGACTAAGGTGTTTCAGTAGTCTGGAAAACATTTTAAGATCTTAAGGAAATACTTAGCATCAAATCAGATCAAAGAGCCACCTGACCGAATAGCCTGTGCCCAACAGGGGCCAGAAGGGGATACCTAGGGAGCAGTACAAAAACAGTACAAAAGCCCTGTTATACTCTCCTGAATATCAGCAATCTGTAGTTTAGGTACTTGATAACTTGGAATCCTTTAGTCTTGAGAAATAATGAATTGTCTACTGGAGAGATAAAATTACCTTTTTGCTCATCTTTATGGTCAAAGGAAGTACTGGTATTCATCTAACTATCCTGGAAGAGCCAAGTTGAGTTCTGCTCTTTGGGCTTTCCTGGGAGGTCTTTCTACATATTCTGAGCACTTTTGGAGTGACAGTGCAACATGCATTGGGAAGACAGACAGGTAGATGAAGGAGGAATGTTTAGCCTGCAGGCTACTAAAAAATATGTGCTCCCCCTGATAGTTACTGTGTGCTGTTTTGCTCACTAGTTGAAAAGATGAAGGGAAAGCTGGTCACCTCCTACTCCTTTTCCCACTTAACAGCTTGTTCAGCTGAATGTTGTACACAGCAATGTAGAAGGTGTCTAGGAAGGAATGAGGAACACATTTTGCTCTTAATTCTGAATAAGTAGGCACATGTGGTTAATGAGTAAGGTACTGGTCATTTTGTGGTGAGGAGCCCTTCCTGTGCATCACAGAGGGCTCCTACATGACTGTATATGAGTTCTACTTTAGTTCATATTTGTTTTTTATAGCAGTAAGCCTAGAAAATTTAATTAATTGCTCCAGAAACATACCATGAATAAAAATCCAATGTCAATTAATGTTGGTTTAACTATTGACAGCAGGGAGAAATAGTGATCACTGTATATCAATATAGTACACGATAATCTTAAAAACCTAAAAATAAATGTCGCATAGATAAGTTTGTGGCTTCAAGACCGCATGAAGCAATGCAGATAGGAAGCTAATGAATATTCTCTGCTCAGAGGACAGCAAAAGGACTTGTTCCCATTTGGCACATCCCAGGACTCCCCTTGTTCTTGCTGGCCAGTTGCAGGAAGAATGAGCTGCATACCCCAAAATAAGGTGCTACATCCAAAGGCTGAGGGAGTTTTTCCCTCCCGAAAAGCCACCAGGGTGGTCTGTTTGCATCTCAGTCATCCATATGAGCTCTCTCTAACCATTCTCTGTACTTTTCTCTCCCATTTACCATGCTTCAGAAAACATCATTGTATTTCTCCATCCTTTCACCCGTCCCTTGGGATGTGTGTGAGAGTTGTCTGAACATGTCCTCTCCTCTCTGGGTTCATTTTCCCTCTTATGCAAATCAGAGACAGTGAGGGCCACTGCTCTGTGTCAGCAGCTGCACTAAAATCCAGGCAGCTTTGGCCCTAAATTTTAACGTGGCCTTGCAAACAGTGATAATTTTTTTACGTGTGGTAATGCTTGTTCTTCTCAGGTTTCAGGGAGCTTGGCTATGGTAAACTGTGATGGACATGGCAGAAGATCCCTCATTTTGGTAGACTTTCTGAGCTGTCATAGGAGAGAAATACAGGTGGAAAGGAAACGGATCAGCTGAGGCAATTTTTGAGGATGGGGAAAAAATGCCAGGTATAATATCGTTGTTAGGGACTTGGCTTGACTAGCTAAAGAGAAGCAACAGAGACAGTAATTGTATGCGTATTTCTGCAAGCTGCCCTTCCTTTGAAGGATGCTACAGGGCAGCATCTCTCCCAAAGGAGAAATGAGTTCTGCAGAGAGGGGCTGTGAGAAACTCAGAAAATTTGCTTACTTGCTGCTGCTTCACTGGTGCTCCCTCTCTGCTGCAGAAAGGCGTCATCTATATGCCAGATCAAGGTACACTCTAATTTGTATTCTCACTTTTTAGCATGCATAGGTCAGCATAAGATGCAGCATACAATAACCTGCATCCCACAGCAGCCCAAAGGGTAGGAAACCTCTGTTCTGTAAGACTTTGCCCGTTTAGCTCTTCATACCACCTGTCAGCTTGAGTCTGAGGGTGCTGATGAAATTGAGAATCAGGAAAATGGTTCTAAACTTTTTATCTGACACTACAGTTGAAGCGGCTGTACTTTAAACCATCTGCCTTGCAACACATATGGTATTCCTCGCTGCCCACTGCTGCTTTTGGTAGTGCCAGGCTCACTGAGCAAAGGTGAGAGAATAATAGATACCATGACAAGAGCAGAGAGTAGGAAATGACAAGTTGCATATGCATTTGCACTGCATATTGCAGTGTGATTTGTCTTTTTATCTGAACATCTCCAATTTTTCCTGTAAGATGTAGCACAGAATTAAGAAAATATATTATCTCACTGCTTCTACTTTTATTTCTGCTCTTCCTGGAAAAAACAAAAACCAAAAACAAACAAACAAAAGGAGACTTTTCTTCCATATTTACCAGAAATTATAGCTTTTATTACTGCACATTCCCTGTGCCAACCAGTCTAACCTGTGGTTTGGGGACCTGCTGGATCTCCAAGCCCCTGACAGCTTCTGAATTCTTCAGAGAGATAAGCTCTGGCTTTCAAAACCAGTCTCCTGGCCTGCATCATGTTCAGCCCCACCGGGATACATGGAGGTGAGTGGTGAAATGCTTGGCAGCTACAGCAGCTACCTACCTAACACAGCCACAGACCTCCTGAGGACTAGCAGAAGTCTCGTCAGCCTCTGCAAGATGTTTATAAAACAGTCCAAAAGCCTGCACACCCTCACTTTTATATGTTCGGGTAACAGTTTTTTGCTCTGACTGAGGGAGGAGAGTATCCTATTGCCCCTGGACTGCTGAGAGCAGCAGAAGCACACTCCAGGGCTCCCAAAGCAACATTCGGTTTTAACCAGCAAAGTAGCTCCCTCCAGGATAAGTCTATGGCAGGGTGATATGGAGGAAGGGAATGACCTTGGGATATGGCCAAGGAACCAGAGGAACAGACAGGTGTACAGTCAGTGCAGGAGATATAGACACAGATGGGAATATAGATATGGATAGGGTTGGGTTGCGCCTGTGGCATTGAGAGCAGGTCCATCTCTGTGGATTTCATAATATTCAGTATATCAAATGATTTACAACTGGGACAAAGTTGCTTATGGGCACACAGCATTTCAGAAAGAAATAAGTTAACCCCCAAAAAATGCCTATTGTAGTGCTGTCTTGAAGTACTAGCCTCAAAACTGGCCTTTTGATTTTCTGCCTCAGTTTTCTTATCTGTAAATAAGTTTAATATTTAATTCAGGCATGCTATTTGGTTTAATTGGTTGATAGTTTTAGCTTAGAAAGTTAAATGGTATGTGCATTTTATTTAATTTTGCTTACCATTAATTCAGCTGCTACTTTAATGTGTGGCCCTAAGCTTTTCCTGTAAACAGTATCTAAAGCCAGAGTTCTGCCAGTCTTTAAGCAAGGAGGGACATTCCTCTGACGGTCCTTGTCAGAGCAGGGGGAAATCTCACACAACGTTTTCCAGGATGGTCTCTTGGTGTGGGCCATGGACTGGAGCAGCACAGGGTGTTGCCTCAGTCACTAGCTGGAGTTGGCCCGTCTGCATGCTCAGGGAAAATGTCTCATATAAAATGAGAGCAATGGGAGCGGTAAAGAAAAGATTCTTCCTCCTCTTCTATCCCTGATGTCAGTTAGCATAGGGACTTTGGTGTAATATTATTATAACATTTTTTACAGTAGGAATTATAATTGAAATTTGTTATGTATGAGGATAACTAAAACTCGATCATTTCACACTCTTCAGCCCATGCCTGAGGACGTTTTGGGGTAAATAGATTGCTTAGAAACAGCCTGTGACTACAGCTAAAATTACATTTTACCAACTGAGCTGAATGGCTTTTTAATTACAACACTGATGTCCACATGCTGTCACCACTATCTAATATTAAGATAGTATTGATTTGATTTTTAACTTTGATGTACCAGGGGAGAAAATGCAGAGTAGGATTTTTTTCTGAAATCTTTTTTACAAGAACCCTAGCTCTAAAATGATAGGTTATTTTTTGTCCATCTCCTTTTCTACTTGTTTGTTCCTTGAATATTGTTACTGTCCACCTTGAATTTGTTTAGTTGTATACAAACATTTTGAAATTAAAATTTATAATTTCATGTTGCTGGTGAGCCTTAGGAATAATTAAATATATGTCAAACATATAAATATTATGTGAAACAACTGAAATAGCTATCAAGCACACATATCAGAAAGCCACAGGAATCTGCATAACCACAATCTCTTGTGATAATGCATTCCTAGTGTATTAATTTCCTAAATAGCAACTAGAAATGCTTTCAAACCAAGATGATGAGGATTATATGTTTTATGAGAAAGTACTTATTTTTAAGGACACGTTTTGTACCTTTATTATAACGGAGAATGGTCACTAAGTGCTATTTAGGGCAAGAGAGTCTGTTCCTTTGTGAACACAGAACTTTCCTTCTTTGTCTAAGGAAAAATTAAAACAATTTGCCTGGGATTAATCTTTAGTTTGAGAAGGATTGCTACCATGTCCGTGAGCTGTGAGGAAGCCACAGCCACAAAGTGTCTCTTCTTGGACTGCTCTGCTCCATGAGAAAGGGAAAACTAGCTCCTGCCATGCAGACTCCCTCACTCTGAACTTACTTAGGCTCATATGATGAGCTAAAAGAGGCAATTTCATATCTCTATATTGGTCTATTAAATACACAAGTGGATGATTTAGGACTAGGAAGAGTGGAGTTGATCCAAAATCCATTTAATTTGATGCGCCTCTAACTACTGACTGCCATGGGTTTGGAGCTCCTTTTACATAAATACCATGAAAAAGGTAACCCATTTACCATACAGGTGGGATGCTGGTCTGTGCAGGTATTCCCTACTGGTAGAGCAGAGAATACGGCTGACATCATTAATATCTGAGCTAACAATAAAAAAGTAAATGAAAGTATATTAACTGCACCCACTGCATAGCCATAAAGTAAAGGTCCGTTTGAGATTAACAAACAGCTTTTCAGTGAAGATGGGACTATAACTCACTTCAGGGGCTCTGATCTTTGATGAGTTTATGAATGAAAACAAAGCTCAAGTGAATGAATTACAGACATGATTCACTCAGTTGTCTTCATACACTTTTATGACCTTTTAGAGTTTTCAGTTGCCAGGAGGATGAGATGCTGGAATGGCCTCCACAGGCCCTTTCCTTGAGCTTTGGCTCAGTTAAAGACTTGCAGTGTGTCCTTGGGAAAACCGCTTTAATATACCTCCCATCTCTGCTCCTCATTTGTAAAACAGGGATGATAATTTTTTATCATTTTTATGTAGGTCACCTGAATGTCAAATTCAGTGATGAAAAGTCCTGAGTTGTAGCTTACTGTGCTGTATTTCCCCTGTCATCAGTAAAAACACTTTTATTTGACCCAGCTAATATACATCTATATATATTTGTCATTTCCAACCTAAACTACTCATTCAAATAACGAAGAAAATATGCAAATTGAGACAAAAGAATAGAGAAGAATGAGAGCATCCAAAGGGAGAAACAGCTGTGGTAACCAACTCTAATGCTCCTACCCAAAAGACTTCATGAAGAGTCATGGCAGAGTCAAGAAAACAAAAAGAAAGAAGAAATTTGGGAGTTTATGACATTTCTCAGGATTCATAATTTCCTCCTTTTTACCAAAACCCACAAGGTCAAAGAACTACATGAGAAGAGTGATGGTTTTTATGAAACCATATTACTATTGGATCTGGACCTCTCCACAGCATACCAGTTGCTGCAACAAGTACAGCAACAGCATGAGGAGTTTGCCATGCTGCTAAAGAAAATTATTGCATCCACAAACAAAGTAGGCCTTGGGTTATTTTCATTTTTGCTGGAGCTAAATTCGAGAATAAGGGAGTGGGTAACCCATTCCCTGAAAGCTTTCCTATCCTGCTGCTCTTTCCTGGAGTTTTGCCCCAGGCTGACTGATCTTGCAAACCCAGCTCTGCCTGAGATAGCTGATTTTGCAGTGGATATTAACGAAAATTTTACCCTGTAGAAATTACAGTAAATTCCATTACCTCTGTTAGGACCATTACCAGTGCTTCGTATGTATTATTTCATAATGTGTATGTATATCACTTACCATACATTAAAACAACCTCTTAGTAGCATATTTCGAGAACTCTACCATCTTTTAGAGTGTGGACAAAATGAAGGGAAGACGTGGCCTATATGCAAATATGCAGCTTCTGAAGGGTTAATGAACAATGAGGAATTTGTGTATAGCTCATTAATTGTTATATTGCATCCCTTTATCTAAATTGTTAGTGGCCTGCTTAGTCAATTGAAACATATTACTTTGATATTAAAGCTGCAATCAAAATCTTTATTCTTGTGCATGTTATACTTGAGAATACAAATCCTTCAGAATAGGGCAGTTGGAATTATCTCAAAAAGTATTACAATTCAATAAGCCATATGCTCAAAAATAGAGACATCAGGTTCAGCCAAATATCCTAGGAATTCATGCAGTTGTTCTGACTTTCCCATCTAAATGCACCAACTTGAAATACAGTATGAAAAAGCCCATCAGGGTTTGGATTTAAATTCTGGTCTCATGTTCAAGGAAAATGAGGATGATAATTCCATGCCAGCCCACAAAATCACACAAGCCATCATACAAAATTAGTGTTGTTGTGCTACTGTAACAGAAACCCTCACAGGGTGCGTGGTTATTGTGTGTTGGTGATATAGTACCTAGAGGGTTTTATATTTGTTACATAAGCCCCAGAGAATTACACCTAGTTTATGATGCTCCAAGTTTCTTCCCTAGATCATGGAGTAAGATAAGAACTTTAACACTTCTCCAGATCTTACTGAGGCTTCACTGTCTTGGCAAAATGCTGTTTTCACCTCAATGGAGATAGCAGCATGGAAACATCCCAAACTGGGCATCTACATTACTCCCTAAAATAAAGAAGGATGAGCATATCCCTTAGTGCCCAGGCAGCCTTGTGGTGTTGCAGAGCCTCTTTGCATTTGGCCTCTGTCAGACCAGCCTGAAGGTGACGCCTGTTACAGGCAGTTTGAGTGGAAGCCAAGAGGCAATAGATGGATTAGACCAGAGATAAGAAAGGAAATAAGGGGCAACACCAGTCAGTAGAATTGGTGCTAGCCTCCTACATTTTCAGTCACCAGGAGGAGAATTTTAAAAGAGAAGGAGAGCATGGAATGGCCTTGTAGAGGTTTGTGGGAGGGAGGATACAGAAGTCCCATGTGGCACAGGCACCTCTTCAACCTCTTCAATCTTCATTTAAATAAGCCTAAATCCTGAGTGGCTTCATTCGCTGTGTAGGAGTCAGTTTGGAGTTGCAGAAGTGTATTAAGACATGTGGGTTGGGCAGCGGAGTAATAACGGTTTTGTTCTTGGACACAGGGAAGTGTTGAGAGGCTTGATATAAATGTGCCCATACACTCAAATGTGCACTGCAGCAGACACAGAGTAACTTCAGATGTGTTGGAGACTGAGGTGCACCATTTATGCATTTTATGTGACATGGTTTTCAGAAAGAGCCAGCATGACACAGAGCTCCCTTTCTCTACTTACTCTCCTAAATCATATTGTACTGTGATCAGCATGCATTTGCATACATATGCCTCTGTGTGTGCACATGCCTGTGTGTCAAATGCTGTGTTACTGGGATCAATAACTTTATAAATAGGGAAAATGACAGACCAATGCACTAGAAGAATGAATGCCCATATTAATATTCTGGTTGTTTCCGAGGCAAAAGAAGGATAAGAGCTGGAAATGAAACAGGATTGTTTGGTCAAAACTGTCTTTCTGTTTTCCAAGCTGTTCATGAAAAGGTGCACAGAAACCTATGCTTCCATAGACATTAATATGCTTTTACATTTTAGCTTGTTAGTGTCATGACAGCTATTATTAAGAAACATTATGTAGTAGGTAGAGAAACATTTTACATACTTTGCTGATAAAGTTAATTTGTTTACTGGACATTAATTAAAAATCAGGTTTTCTAAAATGCATTTTTAGTGTTAAATTTGATGATATCAAGCTTGACTGCAACCTAAGGAAAATAAATGCTTGAGCATTGTTTTAGAACACATGCTAACTAGGAAGTTCAGTAATGAGGAGATGATGCCATGAATACCAGGATATCATCTTCTTACTATGAGTCAACTTAAAGTCATGACATTGATGTAACTTTGACTTCAAGAGAGAAAATATTTCATAATAAACAGAGAAAGAATGAATCCCCTTGGAGTAGTAAAGGTACAAATTGCTTTAGTTTTCATTTCTGTCCTGCTAAATTTGTATTTCATGTGTGGGATTGTAATTGATGACTGCTTACTTGTCTGGATGAAGAAGGATGAAAAAAACACATTCTGATTGTCAAGGTTGTTTGTGTTAGTGGCTAAAATAGCAGGCGTCATGCTGAAATCTTTGTAAACAGCATACAAGCAATTCTTCTCTGCTTAAGCAAAACAGAAAAGGGGAAAAGAGGCTTCCAAGCCAAAATATCCTTGTATCATCTGGCTGACATCTGGGAGTGTAATGTACAAATTTTCCTGGAAATATGATTTGTACCAGCTAAGCAAACTCCAGTGTCCCAGCCAAAGCATTATATCTTCAGTTAAAGCTTTGAGGGATTTGAGGAGATTTTAACACCAGGTGTCTTAACTCCCTTTCTACCAAGGTTCACTGCTTAAAACAAAGAGGTTTTTCTATAGTATTTGTCAGTAAATACTGTAAAAGCTATAATTATTATTTTCACATGCCGGTTTCTCGACTCTTCCAAAAACTCCCAGTTGCCTCTCATTATCTGAGATAGTCCCACATCTAAATTTCCCCTGACCACTTACAGACAAGATTATGTTCCAGCTAACAGTGTAATTCATTAACACTCTCTGTGTTGTAGAGAAAGCAAAAGCAAAACAAAGCTCTGTCCAGTTAACATTATTTTCACATCTTTCCAGGGAGGGGGGGAATAGTTTCTTTATTTGCCTTTGTTGAGCTTTTATCTTGGTCATTGTTCTCTCATGAGAATTCCAGTGAATTGGAGAAAGAAAATACAATGATCTTTTCCTATATAGCCTATGAGCATGATCCACTTTCAATATTGTTTGGGACATGTTTGAGTTTTGTTATTATAACAGAGCAAGTGACTGAGACTGAGGATACTTGGATTTTATCCTGCCCTTGTCGTGGAACCACCTTTAGGAAGTAAATTTCATTTGAGGGGGGAAAGCCATCAAGTCTATTTAAGACATTGCAGTCATCAGAGCCTGATGAGCTAATGCAAGGGAAAACACAATATTGAAATCAGTGTCAAAGGACTCAGATCAGTGACCCGGAGACCCATTCCAGTTCTGTCTTATTTTCTTTTTTAACTTTGATTACAGTTAAACCAGAAATGGAGTTTGTGTTACTTTATTCAAGAGCAATTAAGTCAGATTAAATTTGTTTATGGAAAAGTAGAATCCATGACAAACCTATGTTTCATTTCAGGAAAGAAAATTTGTTTCATTTCATTTAAGGAAAAAATGTCACGTAATTCCTTCAGGGTCAGTTTCCAGAGTCCATAATAAAACACTTCTGGTACTTTCAGGGAAAATTATATATAATTGGAAAATATTATGTGTAATTGGGAAACACATTTGGAAGATAAAGGAATCTAGAAAGGATCAGTAGCACATCTCTTTTTTACTCTGAACTAAACCAAACTTGAAGTGCTCTAAATTCACCCTTTGTTTTCCCTGATGCTGGTAATGTGGGATGTATACAGAGTCTCTCATGTAGCTGCTTTTCTTAGCTGGCCACACTGTTTATTCTAACATGGACCAGCTGAGTGTATGTAAATCTGAAAGGAGGGATCACAGGGAATGCTGTCTTATAGGCATCCTGATCCATAAGGCACTCTTTGGGTAAATCCACTTTATGCTGTAGATCCCTTCTCTGTGTAGACCTGTAGTGTGTCTCATTTTTTCTTCAAAAGGAAATCATGACTCTGACACAAGAAAATACATATAAGAGACTAACCATATGTTTTAAATCAAGTACAAACTAACAGGTTTACAGGATATACATATCTGCAACTTTTGACCAACTGCTTTTGTTCACTAGTTAGTATTAATAAAATTCAGATAGACTGCAACTACTTCATCCTAAGAACTAAGTGTTTATGTTTTAAATTTGTGTGTAGGCTACACAATTGTCATGGGTCCTATTCCATGGAAGAAACATGGAAATATACCGTAAGTGCTTTTTCTGTGTTCCATCATACACTTCTCCATTCAGTTAATTGCCTTCTCAAGACCCGAGAGCTCAGTTTGATGACTGTGTTTTCCTAAGGTTTCATGGTATCACATACACCACAATGCAGACCACTGAAGGTGCTGTGTGACACACATGGGTTCCTGCATCACTTCTCAAACTGCAGTGGATCCAGACCATTTTCTCTGGTTAGTGTTTACCTGAAAGTCTTTGTCTCTTTAATCCACAAGTCTATAGCAAATAGGCTGCTCAGGCACTGCCAACAGTGGATATTTGAACTCTCATAATGTGTAAATTGTAAATTAAGCTATAACAATGAGAGAAAACTGGGAGACCATTTCTCCTACTAACAGTGGGTGGCTCATGATTGTTTTTTGAACTGAACATAGCAGAATTTCTCCATGCTTTTCCATGCAGCTTTATTTTTATTACTAGGATATGATAAAACAATGACAAAGGCTGTTCCATAATTGATTTACAGGGTGTCTTCCTCCTTTGTACTTGGGCAATCAGACACCCTTGCTCACAGGGCATATACCTGAGAAATTTTAAGGAAAACATGCAGAAGCAGGTCTTTCATCAGCCTTGTGTATTTTTCTTTGTCTTGTCATGAAAGGACTCTACCTGCTGTAAATAGAAAAAGTCCAAACTTACTAACTTGTAGCCTTTTCAAAACTGTTGCATCTCAATAGCTACCTCTGGGCAATCAGCAGATCTGGCTCCAGCAGGCTTTGGTATTATCATCTTTATGTTTCTTTACGAAAAAAGAAAGGTAGTTTACCCCCTACACATACACACAGTCTTCTAGTGGCACCCTAAAATGCACTCCTCTGGAGTCTGTGTTGCTATAATGTTTCAGCTGATAAGTCTCAACAAGAAGTCAACACAATGGAGTATGAAGCCAGTGTGAGAGGTCCATTGGTGCAGATCTTTACTGAGAACAACAAACACTGTAAGATGATACATGCGATCTTTTCCACCAGGAGTGAAGAGGCAACAGATTGAATGTACCAAAAGCTATTTCAAACTGTTCTGCTGCTATCCAAGTTTTACCTCTTTGTCTATTTGTATGGTCAAATGAAACCCCGTTTTCAGCCCTTTCTCTTCTTTTTTCTTCCCTTTAGTGCACTTTACTTGCCATTCTAATTAGCTTGCTATGACTCCTTTAAGGGGCGAATAGTGATGCCTGCTCTATAGATGCTGAGAGCTTCTCTGCAGGCGGCTGTGCATTGGTTTGCTCACAGTGTTAAGCAGGAAGGGCTGGAGAGAGAAGGACTGCTTGCCTAGGCTGTGGGGGAGTGAGCACAACCCTCTTTCCAGACCCTGCCTACATCACTAACCCTTCTGGAGGCAAGAAAGTTGACATTTCTCATGCATAGAAGGGTAAGAGTTATGTTCTCTAGATAAAGGTAGTTAGGGAATAAATATTTTTGCATTCCTGTAAAGTTTCTATGACCTTACGCTCAGCACCAGCAGCGTTCTTGTCGTTTCCCAGTTCAATATACTGGGCACCATCTAGGACTATTCAGAGCAGCTGAAAGCAGGCCTAAAAGAGCACCAGGTCCCCCATAGCCTTGCAGAAGTCCTCCTACCTTTTTCAGCACCAGGATCTAGAGGTTAGAGCTGAAACAGGAGAATTTGGTGACTTTGGTGATAGTATTCCATGCTTTTTGATTCCACTCCCTCATCTGATACCAATCTCTTTTGCAAAACACTTGGGTATCTGAGAAGTGTTACTTAGGAATTAAGTATTATTTCTTATTAAGTGTAGTACTGAAGGAAAATAGGGATTCTGGCTATTTCTTTCCTGACATAGCTGAAAGGAAGTCTTGTGCCAGGGTGCCATGTTCCTCATATAATCTCTTTGATGTGAACACCTACACCATAGTGTTCATCTGCTGGTTTTGAAGTCCCCCAAAAGGGGGGTATATCTCACAGGACATGTTCATGGGGTACAGCGATAGGAACAGTCTGCCTAGGATCACTCATTTCCAGCGTAAAGCCCTTGCCCCATGCAGTATGCAAAGCTTGTGCATGTTCATCAATGAGGCCCTTTCTAAAACCTCTAGGCTTGCTCTGGGATGCAGGGGAACTGCCTGCTCATTGCATCTGGGGAGACCCTGCAAGCTCCCTTTGCCTCCTGCTCAGGGCAGAACCAAGGCTGGCAGCTCTAAGCTGCCAATTGTGTATTTGCGTGCATTTAGGGCTGGCCTATTTGTTCAGCTTTAGCATTATGCCCATGGAAAATACTGGCCAATAACACATAAATGCCTTTGTCCCACTAACATCGGCACTTCTTGTTTTCCAGAGGACTCCTGAGACCACTGAAATAATGCAATTAGCACAAATGTGTCATGGTAGAGCAGGGACAAAAGAAAATAAGACAGGTTTATTCTGCAGAAAAAAAAAATGCTAGTGTAGTTTAATCCAACAGCTCACAAGGGCAAATGTCTCCACACCATGTGCAGGTGCAGCGGACTTGAGAGCTCAAGCAGGTGAGAATTGTGACCCCCCAGGGAGATTACTTGCTCGAAATATAAAAGCAGAAAAATACAGTGTATGAAAATACGGTTACCAGACTACACAGAAGCTGCTTTTGCCAGTAGTTAAATATTGTTTCACAGCTACTGGCCAAGGCATTCCACACACATTGGAAAAAAAAAAAAAAAAAAAAAGCAGACAAATTGTCTTCATGTTTCAGCAGAAAGCAAAATAGTCTGGAGGTGGCAGTGGCCTACAAAGAGAAACATTGTCCTGTGCCTCAACAAGTTCCAGTTGGTCTCAAGCTTTATTCAGTATGATTTGGGGCATTTTAAATTATATTTTCTTTCCTAATTGCCAGCATACTCCTGCTGGACTGTTCAGTAGAAATGAGATGTTCTTATTAGATGACGTTTTGCTCTTCCCTTGCCATTGCTGGCACATGGAGCAGGCAGCTCTTTTTTCATTCCTTGTTGATGTTCTCAGCTAACAGTGCTAATGGTGCAATACAGCGCTAAGACCAACTGCTTTGCCTTTGCTGCTTCTCTACTGCCTAATGGTGGAATATATGGCTAGCACAGCCACGCATGATGGTACCTACTTAGGTCTCTCGTAGATAACTGTAAACATGAAAATGCCATCTCACAAAGGGCTTTCCACAGTTACCAGCGCATAGGTCTGACTCGACTCCAGTGGTGGATACAGGGCACATTTTCCCCAAGGAGTTCAGGTTCTTCTTTTAGACATTCCAGCAAAGACTTCCAGGCTACTGCCAGAGGAGCAATGGAATTGCTACCCCCTTGTAAATGTCTTTACTACCACCCTTGTGTTTTTAATGCCCTTTGGAGGCTTGTATACAATCGCCTCTGTCCAGAAGGTTTTGCTGAGCCCCTGCAAGCCTGCCTGCCTGCCTGCTCCTCCTTCTGTCTCCATATATGGCTACCAGAACTGAGACACTTATTCTGACTACAACAGGCTACTCATTTACTGTGCCCCAGGTGTAAACTCTTACATTATGGGAAGAGTGTTTATCTCACCTGATTTTAGCTTTCTCAGGATTTAGTTTCTGACATCTTTTTACAAGGAGTAGAGGCAGAAGGTATCTCCAGATGGAGGTTTAGTCCATCCTCAGAGATTAATCCCACTGCACCTGATAAATTCCCAGTGGAAGCAGAGAGTTACAAACTTGCGCAGGTTGCTACTGCCCTTCTTTTGCATTCAGAATGGGTGACTGGTGAAAGGAAGCTGCCCCAGGTCTTAGGCTTGAACAGCAGAGTCTAAGCACAGAAGCACTCAGCGTGGAGGAGTGCCCACCTTTCCACCTACTCCCCCTTCACCAAAGCGCATTGCTTGCCAACCCACAGGGTACGTCTGTGCCTGAATTACAAAATTGTCATCTTCAAGTTTGTGTGGGCAAGAGTTATATGCATCACTAAACAAAATGTTTAGAAACACTTTGGGATCAAACTATTTTTAATCTCTTCTCATTCTGTCCTCCTCCCTTCCTCATTTTGGTTCATTTCACCAAATAATTTTTTTTTTCTTTCACATGCTCTGATAGTTTTCTTCAACTCTCATATTCTTTTCCTCATTGCAGGATATTTTAATTTATTATAAAGTGTATTTTTAAAAAAAGAGGGAGTTGTCACCAAAGAAATTTTCAGTCACCAAAAATAAAGATTCATCTTGTCTAAATTAGAACTCTAATGCCAGGTGTGTTGGAGCAGGTCTTCAGTTTTGCAAGTCCTTCATGTTCCCATCCTGTCTCCCACAGCAAGATTAGCCAGAGCAAAGACCACTTCCATGACCACACCTTATCTCAGCTCCTCTCAGTCAGTGGCAGTCCATGCCCCCACAAGGTGCTCTGCTGGCTGTAGCCCTGTGGCTACAGGACCAGGCACACCAACACTGGCAGATAGCCCCTTACAAAGGGAAAGTAGCCCATAACAGCTCCACAACGCTTGGGAAAGTGTTCCCAACTGATGGACTCACTGCAGCATTTTCTGCAGCATGGAGCAAATGGGGTCCAAACTGAGAGAGGAGTGGGATGCAGAGAGCTGAACTTTCACTCATTTGGGATTTTCAGATGTAAGATAACTTGGATGTCTTTCTCCAACAATCCAGAAACTCTTACAGGTAGGAATTTCAATATTAAGGAAAATTTCCTCTTCCTGCTTCTCCATGGAAGCTAAACCCCACCCCCCCGCAAAAAAACAAAACAAAACAAAACAAACAAACAAACAAACAAATTGGAAAAAAAAACAACCAACAAAACAAAACAAAACAAAAAAACCACCTCAGAAAACCAACTGATCCAAATAGGAAGAAGGCAAAGACCATGGGCCTTTTCCAGTGCTGCTGCCCTGCAGTAATGACCTTAGTCCCACGCCTGGAAGGAAAGTTAGATGCAAGGAATTTGTCTGTGATTCTGGATCCCTTGAAATCCAATTGGATGCTATTTGCCAAGGCAAATTTCACCAAAAGGTGCATGTGAGTTTGACACATGGGGGTTCTTTCATGCCCAAGCTTTAAGATTTGCCCGTCTAACTAATACGTTCTTTAACCTCAATATATGGGCCCACCTTTACAAATAGCTTGGCAAATGTGCGAGCCAAAGATGCTGACCTTGTCAGTTAGGATGTGAGCTTGCAGTGTTTCAGCTATATTGAAATTACTTACACATAGAAACCTCCTAGATAATTTGCTGGGCTTGCATGTAAGATATCCAGTGTCCACTGGGGAGAAAACTCTTGGCTGGGAGTGCACCTCTGTAGTGAATGAGGAGAAAGACATGCTGCAATTTTGCACTCCATCTTCCGAGAGCTTCCCCCTGTGCCTCTGCCTTTCCTAATTTGGTTGCTCCCATATAACCTGCTGCCACAACTTCCATAGCCATTTTGGTCTGGGTTTTTGTATGGTTTCACTTTGTAATTAGAGGTGCTGTGGAGCACAGCTCAGTGTGTGATGAAGGATGGGGAGGATGAAACAGCAAGAAACTGCAGAAGGATGCTGCCTTTCACTACCCACTCTCCTGTGGAGAGGCAGATGCTGGAACCACAAAGCTTCCTGTGGCTGCCAAACTCCTCTTGCAGCGGGGCACAGAGCAGGGCAGCACATTTTGATACTTCCAGCAGCCAGCTTTGGGCAATTCTCCTTTCTCTGCGTGTGAAAAAAGGGTAGGTCCCACCACGCCAAGCTCTGGATGAACATTGCTCAGCAGGTGTGGGACTGATTTGCAGCCATTAGGGGAGCCTGGGCTCTGTGTCTCCTTCACCCAAGGAGTGGGGCTTGGGGCTGGCCATAGACCAGTGTGTCTCCTAGGTGAGAAAATCTGCTTACAGCCTCAGATCCTTGACCCACTGCAAAGAGGGAAGCAGGACCAAGAAGTTAAAAGATCTCTTTGCGGCACACACTGGAGGGAAGAGCAGGGGATGGGGAAAGGTAGCACCAGTCAAAAGTCTTTATACAGGCCCGTGGTGCAGGAAGGGGAATGGAGGTTAGAAGGGATAAGGATGTTTTGATCCTGGACCAGCAGGCATACTTCTGGCTAGGGAGAGCAGTGGTGCATAGCTGTGACATATGGGATAAGTGCTTATGATCTGCTTATGTTTTCTCAGGAGGCTCATGTCTCAAATGCTGAAGTCCTAATGCCTTCACTCATTTGTCCTGCCCACCCCAACCATACTTTTCATCAAGAAAACTTGTTATGCCCCTACTCTACTGAAAAGACCTGCTCCAAACAACAAAAGAGAAAATGATCAAGGGAATCTCTTAGGTCTGTTGAAAGAAAATTGCCTAAGATTAAACCTTAGAGAAGTTCTGGGATGAAATAAAAAAAACAACAACTATGGTAGCATTGCAAAAGGAAAGAAAATGCTCTGAGAGGCAAGAAATTTCTACTTCCTTCTTCTGATACATGCAGATCCTCAGCTAGGCTAGCGGGCTTGGCAGGCAGAGAAGGTAACTCACTGCAAAGTGGAGCCTGTATTTTGATTGAGGAGAAGCTGTGCATGATTAAGAGTCCTTAGGATTTTCATCCGTGAACATTATTCAGCTCTTATGTGGGCAAAAAGGGACATTTCCCAAGGCCAATATTGGATTTTTGGATGAGCTGCATTCCTGCTGAAACCACACTTACTCTGAAGGCTATGTGATCTCGCTTTTTTTATTTGGCTATAAGGAATTCAAGGTACTCAACAAGGTGTAACATCTGTCACACATCCACATAAACATTCTTTATTTCTATGAAACAAGAGCTGTGTTCACAGTTACTTGTTCTCGCTTTGCATCCCCCAAATGAGAATGTGCAGGGACAATCATGGCTCTTCATTTCCAGGGGTTTGTAGAGGCATGATATACAAAGTGGGCCTTCTGTAGGACACTGATAATCCTACATAATTACACATATATGCACAACTAGTGTCAACAAACTGAAATCACAGTCTGCTTTGAAAAAAAAAAAAAATCAGTGTTGTTACAGAGAATAAATCACACAGAGGAGATATGCAGCTGTATTCAGATTGCTGCCTGGAAGATGGAGAAAAAAGGTGTGACTGAGCAAGGCTTCAGTTTTCATCCAGAGCTGCTGCTGACTCCCTCTTCACCTCCAGCAACTTTGCTGGCTGGGTTTCTCCAGCTGTGAAAGGCAGAGGGGATAATGTTTATGTAGAGGTGTGCTGTGAGTGCTATTGGCTGCATCCATGCGAATGCTAATTTATTACTGATGAAGTATAGCCCAGATGAAAGTGCTACAGCACACAGCCTTCAGAGTGGATCTGCTGGCTGGCACTGCAGATTATCTTCTGTGAGGGCTGCATAACCAAGGCACAGATGAAACATGCAGAAGATGCAAGTCTGGATGCAAGCATTTTCAGCTTTGTGTTTCCCCTGAATTTATCTGATGTTTTAGTAAATGATAGTCTAGTGATCCAAATTCATCTCTGATTAAGTCCAAAATACTGAGACATTCACCCGCACATACACCCAGCAACTAACCGCAAAGAAACTTCTGAAAAGAGTACACATTCCTTAGACTGTGCATGCAAACAGAAAGATAAAAAGTGCAATGTAAAGTATTGTTCATAAAGGAAAATTTGGCCTTTAACTAGATGCCATGTTGTGTTGACATCTCTTTTCCAAAGTGATAATTTTTTTCCCTTTTGAGCAAAATGCACAGAATATGATGGGGGACAGCAAGTGTTTCCACCTTAATTCAAGGAAGCAGCCTACACACAGCACTGCAGTTTCACCAACATCCAGATGGCACATTTCTGGGGAAAGGGGGTGAGTACACACACGTGTGTGCATGCGTGTGTGTGGACACCTACACACATGTGCATTTGGTTATGAAGCCACTGAACAGTAAGTTCACAGCATACAAGTAAAAAAGAATGTGTTTATTCTGTAACCTATAAAAACTTCTCATCATAACTGCATGTTGTGTGAGCCCTTTTCCCCTCATTCAGGCAAATCATAGCATTTGACACAACCCCAGACCAAGGGTGGAAGAAGTACAACATTTGCTAGCAGCTTATAATATTCTAGTATCTATCTGACACACAGAGTTCCCTCCGTGCTCCTCTTTCTTTTACACTTCAGACTAGAGAAGGGTAGTCTTTGATAGACTAATAACAAACGGCTGCATTTCCAGTACTTGCTTACCTTTAACAGTAAAAAGCAAATATTCAGACCATTGGCTACAAGTCACAGTGATGGGCTGATTGATGAATGAGGCCATACTAAACTCTAGATAGGCCCTGTAAATCCCACACAGATCTCTTTCCCTTGCATGGGCACATAATCCACGTAGCTATTTAGCCTGGGGCTCAATTTATCACTACAGCTTCACCTTACTGAGGCCAAAATGCCAGGTCAAACAAGAGGAGCAGGCGCTTCTCTGCATTGCATCCTGCAGGGTGAAAATTTTCCTGCTCTCAAAAGTGTGGGAAGATTCTTTTCCAAGCAAGCAGAAAAACTAAAGTTGTACCTCCAGAGTGCTTAGAGGACACGAAGGGCTGGAAGTAGCAGCACACGAGAGGAGAATCCCACAGAAAAGTGACAAGATTAAAGGATCTTCTCTCCCCCACCCCCTTCTCCCATCCCTCCCCCGAACGGGTAGCAAAATCAAAGTTAAAAATGTATCTATGGAAGGGACTGATGAAAGATTAATAATTAATTTTAGAGCAGCGATACAGCATTTTTTGAAATGTAAATTTGATGCGCAAAAGTGGCATATTATGATAAGCAGGAGCAACAAGGGAGAGTACGGGAGGGCCTGTTGCTCAGAGACAGGCTAGCAAGGAGCACTTAGAGCCGCCTTTATTTTTTCTCTTCCCCTCCTTCTCTCTCTTTATGCAAACTTATTATCTGAACTTAGGAGGTTTTGAAGAAGTTTAAGGGCTGCATATCTGAGGCACAATATTCAGAGTGCATCTCAGCTATGGTTTTGCCTTGAAAGCTGAATCTCTAGTTGTGCATTGCCATCCAGTGTCTTCTCATACTTCACTTCCCCTGATCGCTTCCACCACAGTAGTGCTAACTATTCCATTATATTGCTAAGACTTTCCCTTCTGCTCCTAATATTTGGATTTAATTTTCTGCCCCTTTCCCCCCGCTCCCCCATTCCCACTTCCCTCACAACTCCCCTCCTCCTTAGCTCAGCCTCTTTTGAACCATCTCATTTGGTGCTTTTTCTGTGGATGGTGCAGGCTCTTTTACTCTCCCTTTTCTTTCCCCAGACCTGTTTACATGAGGGCTTTGAGAGCAGCTTCACCGCGCGCTCTCATGAGAGTTGTGCAAATTGCACCAGTGCTTTCGTTGGAAGAGACACTCATCTCTGGAGCCCCATGCTGTGCAAGAGTGCATCAAGACCAAGTAAGCCCCTTGATGCTGCCTCACGCTGTGATCCTCCTTTGCACAGTGTCATGTGTCAGGACGGTTTTCCCACAATGCGTTCTTTAGTTCAGTGGCAGGGAAAAAAAAAAAGAAAGAACAAATAATCTGCTGCCGTCACAGACAAACACATTACCTGCATGGCAGGAAGAGGAGCCAGCCTTCTTTCACTGAATTAAATTCACTCCCTGAAGTTGCCTTTGGATGTGTTTTTTATTAATTATTGCCCAGGCGATCCAGCCCTTACAACTTTTTGCCCATTGCATGTTCATTGTTTTGGCAAACAGTGAAATTTTGAAAAATTGTTAAAGAAAAAAAAACAAATTTTGTGCTTTCATTCCCTTACGTAGATTCAAATGATGATTTTATTAATGCATATCAACAGACCTAAGCTTTGCAAGTACAATTAATGCCATATAAATCATTCATATCCCCGCCCTGTCATTTATGGGAATATGGCATAAACTCCACACCATTATCTTAGTTAAACTGATAATGCACAACAGATACAGCTCTAAAATGCATCTGAAAATAGTCCTGAACACTGCCGACACTCTTGCAAGCATGTGTTTGTGCAGGGGTTACAACACCCAGCCAGAGGTCACCTGCTGCAGCAGCTGGGCAGGCTCTGCAGCCCACTAGAGAGTAGAAATCAAGCCCTGCCTCACTCTGCTGGGAAGGTTTTGACACTGCTGTGAGGTTTGATGTTTGTCCCACAGGGAACACACACAGCTACACAGCTGAGCCTCGGGTGTCAGCAGGGAAGGACACACGTACCCCTCCAAGCAGAGGCACTCCACCTAAACCAGCCCCTGCTGCAGCCCCAGGCGAGACAAGAAGGCTGGTATGGGAACAGGGCAGGATGCAGGCAGAAGTCATGGCAAAGTGATTTGAAACCATCCAGCTCTGCCGGCTGCAGGGGGGGGATAGGCTGCAGCATGACACTCCCATGGGGCTACGTGGGAACAGTGTCACAGAGACACTGCACCCCTTCCTTGCACCGGCAGGGTGGCAGACTAGCTGCAACTGAGGTGCTGCTGACTTCTCTCACCCTCTCTGCAGGCTCGTGGATTGTCAGTGTTTGCCCTGTTCAGGGAAGACTGCATATTCTTCAGTGCAGCTGCCCTTCTCCTCTTTCTTCACAGACCTCTGCCTTCCCCCCTTTATCTCTCTCTACTGCAAGCAGTTCTGCCAGTGTCAATGTACAAGGTTAGCTGGCAGAATGATGGGGTTTGTGTGTGTCTGACATCAGCCCCCAGGGAGATGAGGAGAGAGGGGAAGCTGTTTTTTGGGAAGGAGTGCTCCAACAGAGCTTGTTGGAGCAAGAGGCAGGCTAGGGTAAGAAGAAATATTACAAGAGAGTATTTATTTGGCTTTGTCCCAGAAAAGCATCCTTATTCAAGAGGAGCGCTTAAGCATTTGCTTATGTTTAAGCACGTGCTCAAATCCTGTTGACCTAAACAGAAATGAAGCATATGTGTTTAAATGAGCATATGCTTAAGTGCATTCTTCAGACAGGAGGGATGAAGGCAATTAAGCACGTATCTATATGCAAGCTAACTATCTGTCATTTACATTTAGTCATTGCAATGCTTTTTGGACAGTGAACAATTCTGGCAAGGAATTTCTAACTAATCATTTCGCAATGTTTGATAGCTTTAATGAAAAGACAGCATTCTCTGTTTCTTTGAAATAAGGCTTTCTACTCCCCCCCCAAAAAAAAAACCCAACAACCAATAAATAAATAAACCAAATAATACATTTTCTAATTGCAACTTTTCTTGAGAAGGTAACAAATAGCACTGGAACGTAAGCTGCTGTTTGTGTCCACTCTGGGACATTTCACCAGAGACACCTTGGATAACTTTGAAAGGAGACAAAACTGTCATTTAAGTCTTGAAACACAGAATAAACTTTTCCCATCCATTGTTCCCTTGTATATGTGTAAGTGTTACCTTTAGTGGACATGATTTGATTTAGATCTTCCTCACATTGCAGCTGGTTTAATGGAATGCCATAATAGTGTCACATGGTTATTCTTGAAAAACAGCTACTAAATGTTGATGTTACTTATTGTAGCAATATTTATGTGAGAATGCTGCAAATACTTGGGAAAAGGTTTAAAAGGTTGAAAGGCGAGTATAGCCATAAATTATGAGTAATGCTGCAGTTGGGAAGTGACATAAAGTTCAATGGCCTCAGCTGTCGACACTGTGTGTTCATTGTTTTGGACACTCATGTGACTGCATCTCAGCCAGGCGAGGGCTGGTTCTCTCCCTTACTGGATGGGATTTCAATGCAGGATTGTGGAGGTTTTTTAAAGTGATTCTCTAATGTCCATTGTGTAACTTTCTCAACTCTGACACAAGAATCAGCCTAAAAGCCAACCTTAGTAGTCTGAGTGACTGAAACAGATGATGAAGTTCACATTAATGCTGGCTTACAAGACTAATTCACATTTTATTTCCTTATAACACTCATCAGAGAAAGAGAAGAACAAAAACAGAGTGATAGCCAGTAAGGCTTCCATCCAGCAAAGTGCAGAGAAACCAAGAGCCAAAGCCAGCCCCAAGGGTCACAGTGCCATTGACACAGTGGGGTTTCCCTACCAGGCAGAGAACATCTGGGGCAGTTCTTGCCCCAGGACAAGGAGGGAAGGAAGAAGGGATGCAGCTGGGACAAGGAGCCTAGGGGGAGATCTGCAGAGCTGGGCTGGCTGCTGCTGCTCCCCACTGTGGCCATCGCTATTTGATCTCACACTCAGCAGCAGCCTGCTGGCTTCTCTCAGGCTGCGACACAGGCAAAGCAAGCGGCAAAGCCAGGATAACCTTGCTGCTCTCAACAGCCCGCGGCATCTTTTGCCTGCATCTAGACTAGCACAAGGGAAGTCTGGAATAGATAAGGTCCTGAATTGCAAGATTTCTCCAGACTGTCCTCAGACATACTGTGCCATCCTCCTGCTGACAAGCTCCTTAGGCAGTAGAGAGCTTTATAGCTTAGGTAGATTAGATTGGTCCCTTTATAAGTTCATTTTGAAATAGGAGTATTGTGGCATGCAGAGGGGCCCTCAATCTCCCCTCAAAACTTTTAAACATGCTCTGGAGGCTGCAGGGAACAGACAGTTGCACCCAAACCAGTGGATTTTCTTTGTGGGTGAGAAAGAGTCCGTGCACTAAACTGTGGGCAAATCTCAGAGAATGTCATTAGGGGTGATTATGCGGTCTATCAAGCCCTTAACAACCACACCTGCAGTTCTCTGTACCATACTATGTACCTCATGCTACTTGCTTGTGTCCCCTTCATTTACCCCTGTCTGTGCCAGACCCTGATCAGCTTCAGTCAGATTCAAGGTACTGTGATGTGAATGCTACTGGTCCTGCAATTACAACATGGTCTCCAGAAATGTTGAGACAAATTCATTTTTCATTCCGTTTCACTGCTCTGCTTTGGTTAGGTTTTCAAGTCTCTGTGCCCAATGGTATCAGCAGGATGTTCATGAAGCTTCTGTGCCATTCCCTCATGCCAGGACTACCTTGGTGATGTCCCAAGAGTTGTCAAGTCCCCAATAGTCTGTCCAGTTGATAAAACCTCAGAAACTGTCCCTGAGCAAGTGAAATGCTTTTTTCTCCCTCCCCTTTGCCGGAGAAGCTCCTTCTGTTCAGTGGCAGAGGCAGGAAAAACAGGAACAGCTGGAGATAACCCTGGCACCTAGCGATCACCTCACCACTGTAGAAGCCTCCCCAGCCTGGCAACTTTTGCAGGAACAAAAGTACTTTGGAGATGTAACACTTTGGTGCTCAGGGCTTATAGCTTCTATCTGTGCCCTGTCCTTTCACAGTATTGAATTTGTTATGTAAGCACATGTGGCTACAGGTGCATGCATTTGCACAGTGTTTGTAAAGCATTGCTTATTCTGCATTTATAAAAAGTCTGTAATGTGTGTTACATTTATTTTCTCTGATTTGAATATTTGGTTAATAAATGGGACAGCCTGTCGCAATTTCTCTTCTGCCAAGACAAGGGGAAGGGGGAAGTTGTAAAGATAAGCATTTAGAAAAGTTGGAAAATGTTTTTAGCACATAAAACCTAAAATCATCATAAGCCCATAAAAACTACGGTAAGTGAACAAGTAAAATCTCAATAAGCCTATAATCACATAAAACCCATAATAAATTGCTGTTGTGTAGTAAAAGCTGATTAAAAATTGATTAAAACAGTTCCAGCTATGTAGGGCTCACCTTAATGCATCACATGGTGTTTACCCTGACTTGCAAGGAGCTCTCTGTTTCCTTGTCTCTGTATACATACCCACAGTGATGCGGGCAGACAAGTTCTGCTTACCTGTACCAGACCTGCAAATCAATAACTTACAGAGTGCAGAGACGATGCCAAATAAAAATACTGTGTTTGAACCTAGCAAATGTGCAGAGCTCATCATCTAAAGAACAGATATGTCACCGGCCACGTTAGATGGCTGCCAACAGCACTATCTTTCTTTCAGTGCCTTCTCCTCCTCAAAGGCTGCTAGTGGATGTAGCCCAATGCTCTTCCTGACAGCAGAGAGCACCTGAAATACAGCCAATCAGCAATTTAAGGATCCCAAATATGAAAGTGACTGCCAGTACCTTGATGCATGCATTCCTTCAGACACATTCAGGGCAAGCTCTGCACACCAGGCAGTGCCACAAGGGCCCCTCTCTTTGCTTGCAGATTCTGGGGCTCCTACTCTGGTTCTTTGTGATGATATAAATTAACATAACCCCATTAGTTTCCCTGCCTCCACCAAGGAGCAGAAGCCACAGTATTTGATCATGTCAGTCCAAGTCTGCCATGAATCAATCACCCATGTCCAGCTGCTGCCTGTATGTCAAGAAATGCTTCCCAAGGGACAATCACTGGATGCTCCACCATATAAATGCTGCTTCACCATGTCAATATCTCACCCTTAACAAAGAAACAGCTCACACAAGATTTCCATGTCATGACCATGGGCAGTAGTAAGAAGAGAAGTTCATGAAGTTCAGCATACGCATGGACTTGTGACAGGGACACTTGGAGCAGCCTAGCCTGCTCCCTCCACACCCAGCACCCTCAGTGATGAGCAATATCAGCAGTCACTCAGCTGCATGAAAAATCAATCAGTCTGGGGAAACCACCCCATGTTCCAGTTAGAAACACACTGTAAAGCAGCAGCTGGTTTGTGCAGGTGGCCCCATGAGATGTGGTGCCACATATCCCGGTGACCAGTAATAATCTATTTCTCTTTGTTTCTGATAGTTTTGTTCCCAGGTAATCCCAAAAGAAAAGAAAAAATCACCAAATACACTGTTTATTGCAGGTCTTTATTCTGACCTTCCTGCAAAGAAGATGATATTCAGACAGTGAAGGGAACATAAAATCTATTCCTGAAACTAATGCAGAGAATCAGAGTTCTGGGGCAAGACATGTCTTTTCAACAGATGGTTAACTAATAATGTCTTTATAATGATAAAGGGGAATTTTCAGAAAGTCTGCTCAGCATTTCTAACCCAAAATACAATTTGCAGATCAACTTTCAAATGTAAGTCCCAAAAAATCTCTAACTAAAAAAAAATAATTGAAAACACCTAGTCACTAGTGTGATATCTTTCTGTTATGGAAACTGGTTCAGAGCACCTTGTCTAGGAGAGGGAGAGGCAAGGGAAGAAGGCATGACAATGCAAGAATAGGCAAGCAAAGAAAAAATGTTTTAGGAATTACTCTATTGCTTGCTAAGACTCTTTCTAACTTTTAATCTTTAACTTTAACTTGGCTTTAAAAAGACTATGTAATCAATTTATTTCTGAGTTTTAAGCCACGTAGAAAGTTATCAAATATATTGATTCTAAAAGAAAATGCTTGTAATTCAGTTGCATAAGGGTGAGACAGAAAAATCCAAATGTCAAGCTGAGTCAAAGGGGGATCAAGAAGATTTGAACTGTGGGAGTTTGTCTTCAAAGTTACAGTCTCTTAGACAGAAAATTAAATGAATATCTGAAAGCGGTGGTTTGGGATGGTTTTGGAGACTCCCAAAGAAATACCATTAGTAGCTGGCAAACTGTAAAGCCACCATTAAAAATAACCTTGAAGTTGACACAATTTTCATAGAAGTTCTATCCTAAAAAAAGTACTAATGTGCTACAGAGTTGGCCAGGAAAATCATCTATTCCTTATCATTTGCTTCATTTGACATCTATAGGATAACAGCATGTGCTGCCTCAGTGAAAGTTAAAGAATTATGTCTATAGGGCAAAAAGTTATCTATAAACTAACTTCTTCCAAACCTCTAGGGAGACAAAATCCTTTTGATTTTATTGAATGTATATTTCTGTCTAATCTCCTGCCAGCCTTTCCTTAGTGTTACCAGTGGCTGCAAAATCGAACCCAGGCTTGAGAGGAGCTCTCCCTTTGGGGTGTGTCTCAACTCCTGGAAACAAGATGTAATGGCGCTTCTGATGCCTATTTGAATGAAGTGGACATCAGTGCACTGCACCTTCAAGCCACATGGGACCAAATGATTGCTCATGCCAATCATAACTTAACTTCTTACTCTATAAATGCATACTATTTCTTTTTCATCCTCAGCATACACTTCGTAAGCAGCTAGAGGCTCAGATAAAGGTGTTTGGGATTTTGCCTTTAAAAAGTAGTATGTGGGCTCTCCTTCAGCAAGGTATCTGAGTTTATTCTTCATTTTATTTTCAGACTGTCCATTGAGGAATTTCTCTACAATTTACCAGCTATGGTGTAATTAGGAAACATACTGGGGACAATATTCAGACTGCCAGTTAGAAAAACAACAGGCTTTTCAGTCAGAGGATAAAATAAGAGTATTGAAGGAGATGTTCCTTCTGTCAAGCTCTAATTGTCTAAGCAACCTAGAATCAATGGTCCACTCTGGCCTCCGATCAGGAGGCATGGAGACACACCATCCATAACGCTGCTGCTTCCTTTGAGAACGCACACAGAATCAGTCTGGAGGAGAAAAGACAATGCAGAAAGAACCGTGCCTCACCAACACCGCCTATGGAGACTTTCTGCTGTGCCTTTTGCAACCGGACTTGCCTATCTCGCATCGGCCTCTTTAGCCATCAGCGCGCTTGCAGCAAGCGTGGGTAGAGCCCTTCCCAAATCTTCGTTTGCAAAGCCCAGCCACAATTGATGATACCTAGAATCCATATACAGTCCATGGTGAGAAGCAAATATCTCCAGAAAGGAATTCATGCCACTTACCTTAGATAGCCATCTGCGATTAAATACTCAGGAGTTTCAGAATCACGCTATCTTGTCTTTAGTGATGCAGAAATGTACAGATATAAAAAGAACAAATCCTTCTGATCCCTCCCTCTTCTATTGTCTTTCCTCCTCAACTTGTCCATTGGTTTGAAGAGATTTTCTTCTTCTGGTCAGCTACAAACCAGATCCTTTTGGTCTTTTCTTCTGCTCCTGCTCATGATGTCTTTCAGATCTTGTTGGCTGGTGGGCAGATGGTGCATGCTTGGACAGTATTTCGCTTGTGTTTCCCCAACATCTCTTGAGAAGCTCTTCCTTTTTATTCTTTTCTAAGATATGTATTTGATTTTGTATTTGTATTTGCTTTTTATTGTCAATTATTGAGATTATAGTATTTTAAGAGGTCATTGTTGCTTTAAAGCTTCAGTTGCATAAGTCATGTAGAGTTATAGAAGAGGTGGTGCAAGGGGAATAGTAAATTTGGAAGAAAATAAAAAAATGTGTTTAAAGAAAAGTAATTAGCACTGGACTGTGTCATATGACTTTCTAAAAGGTCTCAAACGTAACAACCAAAGCACAGCTAAGACTGTGAGACAGAAAGTTTGGTGCACCTTGAAGTACTGAAGCGACCACAGAAATTTCTCCCTTGGAGCCACAAGTTGAACTTAGTCTGCAGGTATTTGCATGAGAAATACCTGGATTTAGTGGGTTCCAGCACTGGTGGACTTTAGTTGATTCATGTAATGTAAGATCAGTAATGACTCTCAAGCTCCTTAAGTATTATTCTCCTTCTGTCTGGTGTACAGTGTTTACAAAGAGGACACTATGGGGACAAACTGAAATTATGCAATCTTAAGCAAGATGAAGATGCATTTATTTGTGTGGCACTACCTCTCCAACCCTCTTCCTGTGCTTCTACAGCAAGACCTAGCAAAACAAAACAGTAGCACAATCCCCTGTTAAACCTCTCACTTTGCAGTAATAAAAGCAGCATTCCCCATGAGGGGAATAACCAGATTATCCCATCCTGTCATTGCCATGCTCTAAACTAAACGAAAGAAATGCCTTTTTCTTGTATGATGGCTCTCAGCCAAAGGAGCAGAACTGCCTGCTGTGCTGGGCACTGACTCTGTAAAAGCCACATATGCAAGCAAAAAACCATCCTCTTCTCTTCCTGTCTTCATATGCCATCACTGAAGCATGGGGGCAGATAGTCTTCCAAACTTCACATTGCAATTAGTATCAGTTGTAGCTTCACAACAGCAGGCAGTTTACAGGTAGCACACCAATGTAAGGGATGTCAGTTTTTCCACATCTGTGGCTGAAATCCTATGGAGAAACAAGGCAGTAGCTCTTGCTCAAAATCAAATCCTCCCAGCTGCAATTATCTTACTCTGCCTAAAAATAAAACCAACATGTTCAGAGTCTTAGCCCATTTGTTGCTGTTTGAGCTTTGTTATGCTATGTTGCCTTCAATGATGCTTGGCTTATCTTCCCAGATCTAGGTGAAGTTGGTCCATGCTGAAGTCAGTTATCTCTGTAAGAAAAGATTTAGTATAAAATCTCTGCCTTTGGCTTTTCTCAGCACTTGCCCTTTCACTCACAAAGCTTGTTTATGGTGCAAACGATTTACAGAAGTCTGACAGCAGTTCAACAAGGTGAAAAGCAAAAGGCAGAAGAACTCCACATTTTTGTCATGTCATAAACATGATAGAACAACAAAAACAATTCCATTTTCTGCTTTCTCCTTTCAGTAGTGATAAAGTCAGATCTCTGAGGAGGTATTACTTTGAAACTAACACTTAAATATGTGCCTTTGAGGCTTTTTTCCCATTGTTTTCCCTTTAAAATGAAGCCTAAAAATACATTGGGGATTCAATAGTATCTATAATTCTGTCTTTAGATTTCTGCCCCTCTGAGATTTGCTTCTTTGTGTCTTTTAGTCCAAGACCATCTCTGGGGTAAACAGGTGCAACTCTCTCTTGAAGCTGCACCTGTTCAGCCAGAAGTACAAACCAGACATTTTGGGAATGCGTCCCCTGCGATTACCTCCTTCCTTCCCTTCCTGCAGCTCAGCGTCAGTTTTCCTCTGCTCCCCACAGTGATCCTCTTTGCTGAAGAAAGGAGCAGAACAGAAAGTGATCCATGACACCTTGCCCCAGCACTTGGGTCCCTCACCTCCCACATGGTTTCACATTGACTGGTGCTGCCATATATATGCCTGACATGATGATGTCCCACACTGGGGGGGAAAAGTATCTCACCAGTCCCAAACAAACTTTCTGCAGGTCTGGTAACACCTGCTTCTTCAGCAGAACCAGCCTGATATCAAACCCAGCCAATACAGTGGGATGCCTGCAGCAGGAGAAGCAACTACCCAGATATTATCCAGATTACTATTTTTACCCTGTTTCTATTTTCTCCATAAGCCACAGCACCAATTTTATCCAGTATATGGTATGGAAAGGGAAGAGGGGAGTGGAAGGGGAAGGAAGCAGATTGTTTTCTGGCTGACAGGCAGAAGCAGATCCAAGCTGATCTTTTGGAATATTTTGACCCAAAATGAACTCCTATAAATATTTGTGTCTGATCCCATCTAAGGGACACAAATGTATCTCCAGATAAGATATGGGTATAGCTCTAAGAAGATATTGGTCTACAACCACGGTTGAAATTGAAAGTATGTACAACTGCACTGAAAACTCTTGAGAAAACCACAAAAGCTCACATACAGTTGCTTCCACCATTGGATCCAAACACTCTGTTCACACTTAGCCCTCTAATTTGTTTCAAAACTGTCTATAAGTGGGTACCCATAAAACAAAGCTGCAACAAATAAAGTAGGGTTGGTATGGCTGTTGACCAGCATGCCACTCTGTCAGTCATGGTTCTACTGAGGTCCTTCAAACGACAAAGAAAGAAAACCACACCAAGGTCTGTCTGCAGAAATTGTGTGCTGTGCAGGATTTACTGACAATGAAGCCAGAATACAAGAGAGAGTAAGGCATTTCCAACCGTGCTCACTGTGCTAAGCCCTCTTCTTCCCCAGGAAAGGTAAAAGAATATTTTAGAAGATGTGAAGAAGAAGATAATGTTTTTAAGTTGAATAAAATTTACAGAGACGTACGCTGACTTTGAGTTTGGTTCGTTAATAATCCTAAAGAGTTCTGAAGCAAGATTAATGTCTATAATCTCTTGGCCCCAATGCTGTTGTGGGCTATTGATCATAAGCCAAATGAGGACAGGTTCACACAGCACCTTGGTCTAAGGATGGTCTTTTGACGTTAGTGAGCTTGGTACATTTCAGTGGGCTCAGAATGTTAGAAGGTGCCCTAGAAAATGTCTGTTGCTATGCAAATCTCTGAAGTTATTTGGATTTAAAAGAAACAATGGCACAAATGTGAAAGGAAAGAATAATTGGTCAAATTATTCTGCTTCTTCACTCTGCAACAGGTTTTCTCAAGGATTTGGTGAAACTCTTCACCAGCACTTGGAGTTCCTCCCTCCAAATAAAGAAAGTAGTACTTACCATCTGTAGAGTTGGGTTTTAAGAAAGGTAAGTGAGGGAAGTTCACAAAATGTGCTGAAATCCCCAGGTGATGGGGTTAGAAAAGTAATATTAGTTGCAGTCACCTTATTTATTCTGCTCAAAGAATGATAAGGACCACATCTTTCAAAGGGATCTCAATTCAGCTTTCTGTTTGGACAGACACTGTTAAACAGAAAATCTCAATTGTGTGCCTTTCCTCACTTGGATTCTGTCTTTGCCCTCAATGGAAGGAAAAGTCCTGCAAATATATTTGCATTTCATAAGAGCAGCTTGCAACTTCTGCAGCATCCAGATGCCAGCATGGGGGTGCGGAGGGGAAGCGCAGGCGGGGAAAGCTGATTCGTGCCCCTGCTGCACCCCATGAAGAGAAAGGGTTTGCTTTTCTCCCTTTTCCCCCAGGAGGAGGAATCCCGGGGGTGGGCTGGGAAAGGAATCCTGATCGGTGCTGGAAGTCAGAGGGGGAGGATGACCATTCATTCACCACCCTCTGGGCAGGGGTTAGCACACGCCTATGCCTTAACCCATTGAGCCACATGCTTTTCCTCTGTCTGCTGACCCAGATGGATTCTTTTCTCCCTGGTCCTGGAAGTAATGTGACACTGAAAACTACAGCTGGGATGATCTCCTCTATGTCAGGCTTATGCACCCCACCTCCTGGGCCCCACTATCCCTCGTGTCCCTGTAATGCCCTGCAGATTTGTCCTGCATAGCCTGGAAATACTCATTATATTTCACGTGGATCATACCCTGTGTAAGATGCCCATCACACTATGATTAACACATTTAGCATAACTCTCAATGTAATTCTATTATCAACCCAGCTGATCCATCAGGGATATCTAGCAATGAACCGGGATTAGAGCTCTGCAGAGTCAGTGGGAATTTCAGAATCTCACTTTCTTGAGAAAAAACACCTTGCAAGGTCATGCTGCTTTTGCACATACTGTGGGCATGTGAGTGTGAAAGACAGACACTCCTGCCCTCTACTCCACCTTCCTCCTGAACTTATTAGCACACAATGTTCAAAGCCATCCTTCTTCCAAAATGTTTCATGCAGAGAAGCAAATGGTAGAAGGGGCAGATCTTCCCAGTGCCCTGTCTGAGAAGACAGCTAAAGGCCACTTATATCCCCAAGAGATGCCAGACAAGTTACCCCAACCCCCAGATATACTGCACTCATTCTTTGTGCCCTACTAGACACCACAGGATCTAGCCAGAGGACAGAGTGCAAAAGAAAATCAATTTTTGTAAATCTCAGTGCTAACAGAGGAACTTACTAGCTTTGCTTGCAGCAAGTACCTTTTCTGAAATACTTTTCTGGGAAAAAAAAAAAAAGGAAAACTATTTTTTGCGGGTTATTCCATTTTGCTACATCTGTTTTGGGACAAACTGGAACAGGGGTAGCACTCTTTTCTGATTCTGTTTATGTAGTTGCAACATTAATTGATGTTTATTGACAGGACATCAGATTTCTCCCTATCTTGCTACTTTTCTCTGAATCAAAATTCCAACCAATGATTTTGCTTTAAATAAAATGCCATCACAGGTTAGTAGAATTGATCTGTGGATAAGATTGCTAGACTTGGGGAAAAAGTATGGAGACATTTTCCCATGAATCAATTTCTTGGGAAAAAGAAAAGAAAAAAAAAAAAAAAAGGCAGCAGATGAACAAAATCTGAAGTCCAGTGTAAGTTCTACAGCACCTGTAAACTGGTTGGACAGACATAAGTGATAAGTCATTATATAGCTGCCAAAGAAAGTTTTTCAAGTTAGCAACTTATAGAAGCCTGGAGAACCAAGGGATGCATGCAGAAGAGCAAAATCATGACCTCTCCAGATGTTTTCATTCCAGCAACATCCTGCACTTCCACTGGGCTTTTTCTGTTTTCCAGCAGAAAATCCTGTGACAACTTTTTGCATTCAGTGTTAACAGATGCTGTCTCCATGCACAAGTGGTGGCATTTAAAGGTTGTAACACAAAAAGGTGTTGGTGAGGGGAATGTTTTGCTTAGTTGATATCTGTGCATTATCCTCTTACACTGGTAGTTGTTCATTTCAGCTTTACAGGATTCTTTAACTGAGAATCAGTATGTTACCTTTTGAATCACTTACATTAGTCTGAGATCTTACCTGCACTGCCACTTATACCAGCAGCAGCAGCAGTGAACTTGGCCCACTGGCTTTGAGACATACATATTCCTACTAACATCACAAAAACCTCTGTATGAGTGTTGGTATTTTATGAGTTTGCTGACATCAAGGACACAACTAGGATCTTCATTGTCCGGTATACATTTTGGGATCTACAGCTGAAAGCAGTGTGCAAGACAATGGTAAGAATAATATGCTGTGCTGCCTACCAGCAATCAGAATATTAACCAAATTCAGCCTCAGCAGGGAATATGAATTGTCAGGAACTCAGCTGAATTCAATGGAATAACTGGAATGGATGCCGCTGCAACAAACATGAAATCTGGTCCTATGTCTTTCTGTAAACTTTAATTCAAAACTAATAGTGGTATAACTCAATATTTTGGTTAAGAAATTTTTAACTCCTCTATTCTACTGACAAATTGTTAAGTTGGATTTATGCACCAATCTTGAAATGGATCGTTTGGTTAATGGTGGATTCGTCAAGAAAAGAACAGATTAATGTGCTCTCTGGATCAGAAAGGATTTTGACATATTTTCCTTTGACAATCTTAGAGGAAGACGCTCAGGTACATGTGAAAATGCATCTCTTGTTTTCTTTCATAGCTGCTTTGTTGCATAGACTGGCAGTAAGGTGCAATCCCCTTACTGGAGTAAGGATTTGTGGCATGTCTTTCTCTCTGTACTTTGGTTTGCTGTTTCAGTTAATCATGTAAAATTAACCATAGACATCAAAATGGTCAGGGAGGCCCATCTGACTTACATTGAAGCAGCGTGCATTGCCTCAACACTGGCTCCCACTCACAGGATGAATGCGGCTCCTCCTGCCACCTGCAGGGCCAAGGGCATGGGAAGTCAAGTCTATGATGTTAGTGACTCAGTATTTCATCTTCATGAGATATTTGTACTTCTGTGTTTCCAGAGCTGAATAAGGGAAAATAAACCAAAACCAAATTTCAATTTCATTTTATAAAATATAATGAGATGTCAATGCACCCAAACTCCTTGACAGTGTCACTTAAAGAAAGAAAAAGTCTAGCTAGCCTTTAAATCCTAATAAGTTGTTTCAAGTTGATCAAGAGCTCTTTTTATTTCATAGCAAAACTCCTTTTTTAAAACTTCTACAGAAATTTTTCCTGCCGTTTTCTGTCACCTTTTAACTATTTGCATATCCCATCTCCCTTCTCTGACTGCCCCTTATTTGATTATTTCAACTTGTCTTGGTCAGATTCACCCTACAGTCTGATGTTTCAACAATCTAGGCAGAATATAATTTCATGTACTGGAGTCACTCCATTGATATTCTCAGAACAAATGGGAATAAATTAAGTTCAAGCGAAAACTTTACCTTATCCAGATCCAAAACACCCCCAAGTGCAATCAATGCCTCTCTGAGTGTTTGATTCTTTTATTTCAACATGGGTAAACCTACAGCTTGTTTGTGATTATGTTTTATTTATTTTGAATTGTATTGCCGTTATTCAGTTATCATAATTAAGTTGCCATTATCTTCTAATCATCTTGAATTACAACCTTTTCTTGTACCTCCCATCCCTTAGACCTTGGAAAAGAACTGGAGGGTGGATTGCAGGGAAAGTTGATCATATGTCTGACTATCTAGTAACAAAAAATTTCCCTGAAGTCTAGTTTGATTTCCATAACACAGAGGCTGCATTGGTTTGAATTTTTAATTATTTATTACAGTCTTCAGAGTGTGGCAATGTGACTGACCTATTGCTTTTTAATTATTTTGGTTGCCTTTGATACTATTAGCCATGACATTTTGCTGATCCAGCTACATCCTTCTTTTCGTTTTGGCTCTGAGATCATTCAATGTCTCTGTCCATCTCTGTCAACAGAAAGTCAGCCTCTTCTTAAAAGATCACTTTGTCTGAGAGTGCCTGTTAGAAAAGATGATTAAGTCCTCACCTCCAACTTGTAGGTATGAATTTGGGTTAGATTTTTGTCTTTTCTGGCACTGTGTAGATTTCTGGCTCAAATGAAACAGTAATATCCTAGGCTTGTTTTAATCTTGCTTCAACATGAAAAGGAACAGGTAATAATTTCAATAAAGGGATGTCAGCAAGACAAGCTTTTATTAGCAGTCTCCATGCCTATTACAAAAGCTCATTATCTTTCCTCCATTTACTGACTAGAGGGGCAGAGCTTCAAAAGAAGGCACATTCCCTGGTTATTCCTAGAAACCCTCAAGAGGTCAGTGCCAACTACTCCCTGTAGTCTGTTGCCATCTGCATGAGTCGTGTTCCTGTTGTGCCTGGTTCCAAGACTGTTATTAGTCCCATCTACAAACACCTGTAAAATTCAATACACACAAGACTTTATCAACCAAGTGCAAAAAAGACAAGTGCTGCAGAAAACTAGGCTGTGCAAGTGGGGTAGAACAACCTGTTAAAAATCACTCCCATTTCCATAGCCAAACATTTAAAATGAAAGCTACAATGTGATGCTTCCCTCTGGAACTGTGTGGGTTAGACTGAGTTCATGCGGTGTCTCCTCCTCCACATGACCAGCACCTGGCCACAGAACCTGGACCAGGTTTCAGTTAGCCATTGCTATGTGTTTGTTTTTACTCGTAGAGTCATTTAGGCTGGGAAAGAACAAAGACTAAAAATTAAATCTAAAACTTGCCCTTTCAGGTTGCATGGTTTTACAATCTAATAAAAGAAGGAAAATATTTGAAAGAGGAAAAGGAGGAAAACCTTATGGATCAGTGTAAGAAGCCTGAGAAAACATAGATCTCCACAAAGCCTTTGGAGTGGGACTTATCTAACCAAAAAATAATCCTTTTCCTCAAGTAATAATAGATAAGTGGAATCATGCCCGAAAAGTGCATATATTTTCTGCCAGGAGAAGCAGACGGTAAGTATCATTTCAGAGGAAAATACGTTCGTTTGCAGACAGCAAAGGGAGAGATGAGGGGAAGGTGCCATTGTCAGGGTTTGATGCAGGCTTTGAAGAAGCAATGTCTGGGGCAGAGAACAGTTTGGGGGGAAACAAACATTCCCTGATTGCCTTTTCTTGTTCTTGGGCAAGACCCCTTTTGCCACTGAAATGCTCACTTCCTCCAGTTCAATGTGGTTAGTGTCATGCATTGGGTATCCCTGCTTTGCACTGTCCTGCTCAGCAGGGCTCTGAACTTGCCTGGCAGAGTGAACACAAATTCAGCCTTTGCCTGTTTTCTGCAAATTGTTGATCAACGTCTTGATCAAGCAATGTTCAAAATGCTGGGTTTTAATCTGGTGGAACCTTCTGATTTATTCTTTTTTGAAGGACATTCATTTAGCCCTAAAGACACTCTTTTTAAAGGTGACCAGTTTTTTTAAAGGTGACCAGTTTTCCAGAAACACCCCAATTTCTTCCTTCTCCTGCAAACAATGCCCAAAACCTGGCTAAGCTATATACCTGCATCATGAAAAAGCAGTGACAGGACATTAAAAAAAAATCTCAGACATAAAACACTGCTGATCAGTTTTATGCATTGACAATATTAATAATTGTTGCGTGTCTAAATCCTAATTCCTTTAAGAAAATCGGTGTCTAAAACCGATTTTCTGTGGAGCTTCTGATGACGGGGGAATACATTTTGAATTTTCCTTCTCCTAAATGTTCTTCCATGTCCTTATATGACTACATTTCTTCACTGCCAGCTCCGTGTGCCTGCTGTTCTGCTGGGGAAAAGCACATTAAAATGAACCCTCAAACTTAACAACTGTGGAAGGAAAGCAAGATATGAATGATGTCTGACATGGTTAGAGCACTGATATCATTATTTAACAGTGGCAAATTAGTGAAGTTATGGATAAATCATAATGTTTTGAGGCATTTCCTGTTTTGTACATGTTGATTGCTTATAAAATATAAGCATCAGTGATTGCTGCAATCTTTACTTGCATACACCATCTCCACACTACAAAATACCATTATTGTTTCATCTGAACTAAAACTTGATAAGCAGTCACGTGTAAAAAACTGGAATGCATTATATCCCACTTAGCCAGAAAGCACAAAATACCGAATTTTGTCTTATGCATGTTCCTAATCTAACTGGATCAAGACTTAAGCTGCTACATATGAAAAGCTATCACATTTCATCACTACTTAATGAACTCCAAACTATTGCATTGGTTTTGCACACACTCCCTGTGCAGAATTACATCTGCACATGGACATGGGATAGTACATAGTCCCAAGCACTTATTTTGTGTTTTATCCTTCTGTCTAATATAAAAATACAATGAATACACCCATCTTTCACAAAGACAATAGTTTCTTTTAGCTTGGCTTCGTTAGTTTATAGGAAATGAACCTGCTCTAAAGCAGGGAATTGTCTATGGAAATTATAACCTGTAGAACATAATACTGATAACTGGGTACTGTACAGATATTTAGAAGAAAGAAAAATAGAAAGAAGGAGTAGAAAACAAGAGGGAGCAGTATTAATGACCACAGCAAGGCAGTAAAGCACAGAAGGGAAGAAGCGCCAAGAAACTGCTCTGTGTTGTGCCATCAATACCAGCTCTAAAACAGTTTGCCAATCTGAGGCTCACAATAAACTTTATAACACTTAACCCACATAGTTCTTCCACAAATCTGTATGAGCTTACCTAGCATTTTTCAAAACCTGTTTTAAAGGAGACATATTTATAAGTCATCTGAATCTACTTCCAGAAGGTTAGGGCAGCACACAAATTCTCAGTTTGTTAGTGACGAGTCCTTTTATTATGAAGATTTCCAAACTATGAAAAGATTTGACTGAATGCTAAAATCACACTATAATCTTGCCAGATCTGTATAAACATTCTCCTCCTGTTGGACTGTTTTCTTCTAAGGAAGCTTTCTGCAGCAGTTCTTTTTTGATTGTGAATTCACACACACACACACACACACACATTCGCTCAGAAACAACTAAATCTGAATCTATTCACAACAGTTCAGTGTTAGTTGCTAATACAGAAGAAGAAAGAAAAAATTGTTGAAGGTGTTACTGCTAGGTTCCTTGCAGGTCTTTTAGTTCACAGAAATTCATAGAAGATGCAAACTATTCCAGATCTGATTGAAATACAAAGGTTTCATTAAAATCCAAGTGAAAAAAAAAAAAAAAGGCAGCCCCTATCAAGCCCATGGGAATTTTTCCATTGGCTCTGCTGTGCCAGGACTTCAAATGGGTATTTAACCTGGCAAAGAAATGAGTAGAGACGATTGCAGGATTTCCTCTCGTTTGAACGTTCTCATTAGATGAGGCCTCGGTGACCTCTGGGTTGATGGGTTGTTCCAATGTTTAATTGCTTTGACCTTCAGGGAGTTTCTTTTCATGTCCAACATAACCTTAGGTTTTTTTAGTTTAATGTGACAAATTACTTCATAAAAACAGCCCTGGATATTTTCATTAATTCTGGACAAATTGTGTTACACATAAAAGCTGTCTTTTTCACAGATGCTGTAACCATGCCAAATAGTATCGTAATTGTTCCTTTTTAGCTACTTTGGTATATGTCGGTATATATTTAGAGTAATTGGTGTGATTTACAAGAGTATATAAATGATGACGTAATCCCAAGAAGGGTAAGATCACAAAAATCTCCACAATTTTGACCCCCTACACAGTAAACTAAGCCTTCCAAAGAGCCACATTTTCTGAAAATTATTCACTACATTTCTTCCGAGAAGGCAGCACGATCCCTTCCACGCTGCCAGTGTAACACCAGCAGAGCCACAGAAGAAGCCATGGTGGTGATACGGAAAAGGTATTGGTTGTCTCCAAACCAGCTCTGTCTAGCTAGGAGCTGCATCTTCCACACCTCTGAGAACCTGAAGAATGGTCCAGCTGCTCCAGAGCTCTGGAATTGTCACCACTGGCTGCTTTCCACACAAGTCAGGTGACAGCTTCCCTAGGCACCTTGGGCCAAGCATGTCAATAAAAGCATTTCAGAGTCCAAGCCCACAAGCCTGTGGATAGTTTTCCAGATTTTCCCTCTAAGCAAAGAGCATGGGGTTGCATGTGAAACTGCCCGGTACTGTGCAGTGTTCCTCCACTGCCTCCATCAGGTGACACCCCTGAGGAGGGAGAAGGACCTGTCCCCCCACAATAAGTCCAATATAGTCAAATTTCCACCTGCCACAGACTAGCCTCTTCATTGACACAAAGTGTGCTTATGCCAGCCTGTCCATATGGAAATGAGATGGTTAGCTGCGTGGTTTACACATGCAGATCCCCATTTGCAAATGTCACCTGTGAAAGACAGAGGCCACTCCAGACAGTACAAAGCTCGGGATTGTTTAGGCAGAATGGAAAATGACACCCCGGCATTTACAATGGGATTTTTATTATCAATGTCACAGATATGATACTTGCTACTGACATGCTTGAATTAGAAGAGACAAAGTAAACTGTTAGAAAGAAGAGGCCATTGAACTAAATACAAGTGTAACCCGCATGCTTATATTGCAGCGTTCGATTTCCTCTTAAGTCTTGTGAAGAGGGGGGAGACAGCAAAGGGGAGACCTGTGTTTCAGCTGCAATCTCTTGTGTCTACACAGGAGAGTAGGGCCTCTCCTAAAAGCAGACAAAGGGCCCAAAGCAGGCAGTTGTGAGAGGTTTCATTACAGAAGAGGGAGTTTGCATTTCCCACTCGCTTCCATCCCAATGCAGATCCTTGCAAAGCTACAAGTGGGGAAAAAGTCAAAAATACTGCAGTATCCCTGAGGACTGAGCCGCTGATGACATGTCATAGTCAAAAGCTACATTTTTTTATGCCCTAAGTTTACCACTGTTGATACAGGTTTGGAATCTCCAGATTTATAAGCCAAGCAAATGGTCATCTCTTATCTCAGAGCCTAAAACTGGTAGTAAGACCAGGAGGCTTGTTTTCCTTGGAGGCATTTGGATGGGGACTGGGCTGAAAACTGTGGAATCCAGGTGGTACCCACATGCCCATTGTCTTTTGGTATGTGTTGAAAAGACAAAGTAACTGTGGTGCTGTGTGATGAAAATGGAAGAATAGTGAAGTTTCTGAACAAAGAAAGTTTCACTGAAAGATGAGAAGTGTCATTGGTTACTTATAGCTTTGTAGCAACTGGCTACAATAGTAGTAAAGCCGGGATGAGTAGGTTTCATTTCTACAGGTTCTTTTTTTCTTTTAAGGAAATAAAAGCATTTTAAAAGTATTTCTAGTACTGCTTGCAGAAGACTCTGCGTTAAGTGCTTTTTTCACCAAGAAGTTTGGCCCCTGGGGGCTTTTAAATCATAGCTCCAAGGACTGAATCTATGACAGACAGACCCAGATAGATTATGAGATGTCTTAGAAGGCCAAAAATCTGGTCCCTCCTTCTGCAAAGCTGTGTACAACTGAAAGAGTGCAGCTGAATTATCTATACTAAAACCTCAGTGTCTCCATCCCACTCAAAGAGCCTCTCTAAACCCTGTGCTGTCAGGAATAAGAGAGAACAGCAAAATAAGCCACTGTGTGATTCAAATATTCCTAAGTGGTCACTGAAACACTCTCTTCTTGGCCACAAGACTGCATTCTTCAACTCTGTTTGCTGCACTATGAAACACATGAGGTCATTTTTATCACAAGCCTTATGAATAGAGACTGGAATTTTCTACAAGTTCTTCTTTTCTTATCCCCCATTGCTCCCCCCTCTAAAAACAACTCCCAGTCTGCCTGTACAAGAGGGTTCACTGTCTGGGAATTCCCTGCCCATGATACCTATAGCCTTAGAGGGGACCTGGTGGCCCCCGCTGGGTCTGCAGAGCAATTTGCCAGCTTACCTGGAAGCAACCCGATCTCCTCCTCCTGCCACCCTGCCTGGTATCATCTAGCAACAGCGAGAGGTTGAGAAACATCAGGAATAACAGATTCAATTTTCCTCTAAAGCCAAAGTTTTATGTTAAGGAGGAGAAGTGAATGATACATTGCAGGTATTTATGGCAATTAGATGCTGCCTGTAAGAACATGAGCTTGTCAGGAGGAGCAGTGACTGAAAGGCATTCAGACAGCTATTTGATGAAGCAGTGTTCACTTGGTGAAATCAGTACTCTCAGCATTTTTTAAACAAAAAGGAGCTCCTTTTGGGTGACACCTTTAACACTCGGTCCAGAACGGGAACAATGCAGGACTTTGACACAGGCATCTTCCAATGTTTTGTATTTGAAAACCTAAAGCTACCATTTTCTATTGTTTTAAGCCTAGATTTAGAAGCTTCATTACTTCTCTAAGTGGAAAAAGAATCTGTCCCTGAACAACTGCCACTGCTATTTTGCTTTTTGCAGAATTATGCAGTGTATGCCAAACACAGTATAAATGATCAGTCCATATACACGATTTACTGACCAGACTACTGGCAATGCCTAGTCATGCAGAGTAGAGACTTCTGTGTCCAACCACTTCTTACATTTCAGTAAAGAAGAGGGGGGAGTCTTTTAGGTCCCCAGGGGCACTCTGACACACCTGGAGTACATCTCAGTCAATATGAAACCACAAAACCTATTCCTTGGAATAAATGTCACTTCCACTAACATTTTATGAATGAAAAAATACTTTAGACAGAAAATTCTTAGAGTTGATTCTACATTTTTTAATAAATAAACCCATTCTTTATTATTCAAATTATGGGCAATTAATAAAATTTAGATTTTTCTGACAGTATCACATAGGAACACACCAGCTTGAAATAAATAGAAAGTAGAAACTTTAGGCCCAGTCCTGGAATTCTTTCTGAGGCATGGGTGGCCGCAGAAGGCTAGGGCTACTTTTCAGAATGCAAACAGCACCTGCTATTCAGTGTTTCTCTCTTCCAGTAACTCCCGAAACTGAAGTCCTGCTGGAGCAACAAGGAAGCCAGAAGAAATGCCCCAGCTGGGATACATATTGCAAGTTTTGCATACCATTATGAGGACTGAAATCGAGCCCTCCTGCAGTAGCACAGAACAGGGAACTCCAGTGCAGGAAAAAAACACATTTAGATTCACCCAGATTTACATCCTTTGATCAAAAGCTGCCCCTTGTGCTTATGAGAATCTCATGTAAATATCTGCAAAGTTACTCCTCTGTCTGCTTTCATATTCCTTTCCAGAGCAGCCTTTGCCATGTTATCTACAAGAACTGTGGTTTCTTGGGCTGCTGAAATCATGGTTCATCCTGCTGAATATTAACGTCTCATTTTCTTTTTTCTTGTAAGGGATGTATCTACCCCTTGTTTCAGAGGCCATGACTTATCCCTTACTTATACAATACCTATAAAAATGGAATCCTACTCCATAATTGGTCTCCAATCTGCCATGATAATGAAAAGTATTCTTTACATTGCCGCTATGTTTTATTTAGCTATGTCTTTCAATGAACACATTGTCAAGGTTGGTCCAAAGTTTAGATATCACAGAAGCAGACTTTTACAAACATATGTCTGAATAGAAACATTGCCATTGATTTTTTTAATTGCAAGTGAAAACAGTTGTATTTGATGAAATAACCATTCCCCTGAACTTTCCGCCCTAGACCTGAAAACCCAAAAGTGGAAGTGACTCAAACACAGGCAAACCTGACTTCATTGATTTCTATTGTCCACAGTGAGAAAACACAACCAGTAAACAAAGCAGAAAGAGTGACAAGTAAATTGGATTTTTAAAAATTCTTTCACTTTTAATAATGTTAAAGTAGCATTTGTAACACAGGTAAAGGCATTTGTTTGTTTCCAACATAGGAGCTCTAATGTGGCAGTGTCCCTTTAAATACCTTCCCATTGTAATTTATTTGCTCCAGGGATGAGAGCAGTGAAGTTCACACTGGAAATACTCACAGCTCCTGAGCAAGTTAAATTTGCCACAAGTTTCACAACCCTTCCCCCTTCACAACCTTCCCCCTCACTCTCCCCCTGTGGGACGTGGGACTCCAACACATTCCAAAGGGGATGCTTGCAAACACCATGACTCTTCCACCAAGGGAGGAAAATGAAGATTCAGGAAGCTCAGTTGGGGCTGGGCAGGATGTCCTTCTTTCACCATTTCACATCCAAAGATGAAAGTCCAGAGGCTTTGGTGGCACAGCTCTCACAGGACGTCTAGGTCACAGCATCTGGTGGGTAAATAGACTTTCTCTCTTCCCACAAGCCAAGGAAAATGCTCACAGGTCTTAATGGTAATTTGGCCCGCATTTTGCTCAGACTCAGCTTCTTTGGAAATCTGATGAGTTTTTTCAAAGAGGAGCCCAAGACAAAGCAGAGTAAAGATGTCAGGATCTGGCATGCTATGGGGAGTCACGTCAATAACTTAAGCTGATCAAAACTGCCACTGTGGGATACAAATTCCTGCACCAAACTGAAACTCTGAATCCTGCACAAATTGTTTATATTGCATATTATCACATTAAATAATGCTTCCATAAAAAATGTGAGGCTTTTCAATGCCAGAATTGTTCATGTCATAAATGCCTGAATAAAGCAACTGCAAAAGTCTGTAAGCAGAGGAAAGTGACTGCCTTTGCTTCCACGTATCAGCATGTCTGGATAAAAATCACCTTTCGTGTTTACTGCTTATCCTCCACATTTTAAAGTGTAAAAATTTGAGCAAAAAAACTGCCGTGTAGCAGCTGGCCCATTTATGGAGGTGATAGATATTATTCAAGTGATTACACGAATGGCTAAAAGTGTTGTATTATTCCCTATTTTCATTTGTGCAGCATAGCTTCGGCATGGTGATGAACTGTGTCAACCAGGAACCTTATCTGCCTTCTATTGGAGAAAGCCCCTCAAAGATCTTTGATGTGACAATGAAACTGGGAAATATTACTGACTCACAGCCTTTAAGCAATCAAGAAGTGATCAAAGCAGTGACTCAAGAATTCAAGGGAAAAATTACATGCTCAGGGAAATGAGGAAAGCTTATTACTGACTGATATTCAATGGAACAGGCAACTGAAAGTCTTATTTTGTGAAATACACTTTTAATTGGTATTCACCAACTTATTGTATGTTTCCTATGTAAAAAGCAGCTTTTAATTCCAAAAAAAATTAATGGCTTAAAATTCCAGCCATGATAGTGTGTGGTGGAAGCACTTAGTCTCATTTCAGCTCTGTCCAACTCATGCAAGGCAGGGAGAAAGCCAGAGGTCTTTGGGGTTCACCTCTGTAACCTCAGCCTGGGAGCCCTCAGCCTTGCACAAATTTCTCCTTTGCCAGAAAGTGAAAGATTAGTGGGGGCAGCTGAGCATCATTCAGTGAAGTGCCTATACCTGCAAATTAGGCAGGGGCAAAACCTGAGTGCTGATGCTGTTGGCATGGCCATGCCCTAGGTCACTGTCCACCTCTGCAGGTAGCAGCACACTGTCAATCCAGCCCCTCAGGACAGCCTGGGATATGAAGGCAGGAGAGCTGAAGGCACACTGGTTTTGGGGATAATAAAGTCACCCGGTGCCAACGTATTCCAGCCCATTGCACTCAGCACTGTCTTTGGCTTGGGGTTCGGTATGAAGGCATGCCTGCTTTCCAAGGAGTCTCAGGTCCCTACAATGGGGCCATTCAGGTAAGATGGTATGCGAAACAAAAGGCAAAGTGCTGTCCTCAAACACAGAAATGCATCTGGGGAATGTCCAAAGGCAATAAGGTTTGGACATCCAAACAGTCCAAGAAGGCTTCTACAACACACAGTTATTGTGCTGTGCTCTCTTTTGTTCTAATCAGGTCAAATCACCACATTTCCCAGTTTCCTACTGTGGCTGTGCCATCACTGGATTTGGGGAAGGCCATGAGTGTTTGCCACTGCCCAGGAGCCCAGGTGTATGGGGGGCACTAGAGTCTGTCACCCAATCTGAAGACCAATGGCAAGGGGACATGTTATGTAGCTCCATGTAGCTGTGGCCATTGAGTGTTAGTGAGACGAGGTCACACTCCAGAGCAGTTTCCTTCACAGGCAGATTAGAGGTGGAATGGGAGAAATTCCTTTCTCCTGATAAGCATTAGCGTATTTTTGCTTTTGCTGAAAACACCCATTTATTTGCTCAGCGAACCATTCCCTCACACTAGCTGCATATAATTTTCATGCACCTTGAAGACTAGGAACTAACTGGTTTTCTGACTGTCCACTGATTGGTTGTCAAGTATCTCTATATATAAAATACTTTGATTATGCCAACAACCAGGTAAAAAAGTGAAGCTGCTTGTCTTGATATTACATACTCTTCCCACTAGGTTTTATTTTTTAAAAGATCTCAAATGCTGCAAAATGAGAAATGTACATTTTTTGGTGAATGCTGAGAGGATGATCCATGCTGACAGGAATTCGCTCACTATCTGCCACAGGTAGCCCAACATTAAGGTATAAACCTTCAGGGCACTAAAAGGATTTGATCTAATCTTATATTGTAAGAAGCATCCAACATAGTACATTCTCTTTTCCAACACAGACACTTATGTACGGCCTAAGGGCCCAATCCTGCTTCTCTTTAAGTCAGTTGGAGTTTTTGCCTTTGGTTCAGCAGCAGAAGGAGAGGGAGCAGCTTTTGTAAGGGCAGTAATGATGGCTGGTCCTTCAGTTTTTCCATCTAAGTCACTTTTTAATGGGAGAAGGCAGATACAACTGTGCTGGAAACAGTACTTGTGTAACTAGAGCTACCTGATTTCCTGCTTTTTTTCTGTCAGGTAACTTCTCTTCTACTGCTCTTTCTTGCTAAAAATCTGAAGTTGAGTGCATTGACTGGTAATCTGGATTAAGGAAGGGAGAGGCTCTTTCAGCAGAGACAGTTGTACGAACATCAAAAGATTCAGGATTCTTCTATGAGTCATAAAAACAAACATATTAACTACATTAGAGGGACATCAACACAGCATGCAAATACTCTCAATAACGAAACACTTCTTGTAAGCAGCTGATGAATTGAGCTTATTGAAACAAAGTCTGAATACAGAAGCCAATGATTAAAAATTAAGAATGCTTTTCATTTTCTTTCCCATCTTGTTAGCCAGTAAAATGCTTTTATTGCATCCTATCATTGCCATTCATTGTAGCACATCAGACTTTAAACTGAGAAGATATATTACAAAAACTGTGCATCGCTGCAGAAAGCGGGAAACATGTGGACTTAGCGGAATGCAGGTTTACTCTGCCTGATTTTTTCTAATATAAACATTGGAGCACTCCTATGACAAACCCTGGGACTGATCCCACAATATTCTCGTTGACAATCCTTTCTCTTACAAATAACATAAGTCCTTAGAAACTGGCTTCTAGCTGCTTGCAAGAAGGACTCATCTCTTTTTCCATCCCTTGGAACTACAGGACTGGGGTCAAAAATATAGAATTAAAAGAAAATATTGACCAAAACTTAGGACTGCATCAAATGCTTTTAAAAGCTTCAAACACAGATACAGAAATTATGAGTATAAGCTTGAAGAAAGCAATCCAAAAAGGTGTGTTTTCATATCACATTATCCATTCCTGGCTGGCTATAAGCAGCAGAGCCTGATCTTGCTAGGTCTTATTCATGTGGGTAATCCCTTTGACCCTAGTCATAAATACATTATTCTCGCTCAAGATAATCTCCAAGTATCACCCTGAACTGATGTCTGTGCTCTTGAACACAAATGTACATTTTCTATTTCTTCAATCTCAGAGCTGCAATGCTAAGCAGGCTGGTTTAATGTAATATCTTGCCTTAAAAAAATATATAAATCCATGCATATCCCTCCAGATCTGACTTTTAAGAACTAAAAATCCAGGTGGCTCGGTTTGGAAAGAAACTTTGGATTTGTTGTAGCTCTCTTTCCATGAGCTTTTTTTTCCCCAAAGACAGACATTCATACACATATAATTCCCTCTTCTTGTCACTGGGCTTCTGGGTCAGTGAACATTCCTTTGCTGTAGTGTTTTTCAGATGAAACTCCAAGAGAAACACTGTCCTCAATGATGGGTCGGATACAGAAGAGGAGGATGGGCAAATATTCTAAGATTGGCCTGGATTCTTGCCAGGAGCAGAAGAAAAGAGCCTTTGTGTTTGGACATCTGAAGGCCAGGCATAAACATGTTAGCCGATACTTAACACCCAAAGCCAGAGCCAAAACCGTTAGACACCCTGAATAATCCTCACTAGGCCTCCTTTGGGTTTCAACTGCCCGTTACAATGGGGCAGCCTCCTCCAATTACCAAATGTGTTTCTTCTAAAAACATCCTTACAGGAACTCCCAAAATAGCAGCGATTAAAAGCAAACAGCCTGTAATTCATTGACATATGCAAACCTTTTAATGTTTTGCAGGAGACAAGTTGCAACTTTTTGTACCTACAAGACTATTTATGCATTTTTAATAATTACCCTTGTATATTATGTGATACAATTCCTTTAGGCATTTAGTTAAGAGAAGCAACAGAATTCACATTCAAAAGAAACTGTTAGTTTTGCTGCAAGAAGCGCAGCTAATTTATGTAGTGAATTTTTTATACGTTTTTCCCCTGATTTCTCTTCCCTGCTGTCCTCTTCCCCCTTTCTTCTTCACTACATTAAGAAATTCTGATGTGCCTGCAGCAACATCCACTGGTGGGGAGTGTCTGCAGTGATTCCAGCCCTGACTTCCCAGCAGTGGAAGCCAGTAATGTGTGCTGTTTCAGCAGTACATGCTCCCTTATAAGCCCCACTGGGAATCGCCTTACCCTAGGGTCCTCTCTAATCACATACCTTCTGTGAGCTGGCGGGTTCCCTTGTCGCTTGACAGACAGCAATCCCGATCACATCAGTTCTGCACAGAAAACAGCACAAGGAAATCTTTCCTGCAGATCAAGAATAAAGATGCTTTCACAACCAATGTGGTCCCGCAAGCTCTCTCTTGTATTCAAGCTCAGATTCCTGCCTTGCTTGCGTTTTGGCTAAAGCCCCAGCCCTGGTTTAGGATGAGCTGATCAAAGTGTCAAGCAGGGAAACTCAAGCACGGGGCTGGGCATATCCTGTCTGCAGTTCCCACCACCAGCACAGGCACACACAGTTTGGGGAAAGTAATTCCTGAACTAACAGTACGACTTGTCAGAGCAATGTAGATTATAGAAACAAGCAGCACTTGACCTGCCTCAGGGATAAAATGTAAAGAGCTAGTTTCTTCCTCATCAGACAGCAAAGGACCAGATCCCCAGCTGTATAGCCACATTGATCTCACACATTTATACCTGCCAAAAACCTGGTCCTCCCTCTCTTCTTATAACAACAACCAAAGAAATCCAGGTCAAATACATCGGTGTTACTGCTGTTTGACAGTATATTTGGGGAAGGATTATCAAGTCAGCCATTGCAGATACTGCACTTAAGGAAAATGCAAATAAAACCTATTGCTTAGCACATGTGGATCACAGATCTTGCACAGCAGCATTTCCCCTTGGCTGCAGAAGACAGTTTATCAAATCAAGGACTTCATCCTCACATTTTAAATTAGAATTAGATAATTAGGAACTGCCCACAATTAAATATTGATGTTAAAAAATAAATAAATCCCAGCACTTTCTTGTTTAGACAGTGAGAAGAAAAGGCTTTGCATTGAAAAACACAGGACACATGAGAATGTGAATAGTAAAAAGCTCATGACAAAGAAGGATAAACTCTTCTTTGTGTGCTTACAGCATTCATTTCTTTCTCTGTAACTGAGAACCTATACAAACAAATGGGATAAAAGCCAACTTATACCTTGATATCAGCTGTAATCTGCCAGTTCTTCAGCCAAACCTACTGGAACACAGAGTAAAGGGACAAGGCTTACACAAGGTGCACACCGAGTCAGCTTTTGTCTCAACAAAACTGCTCCGAAGCTCCTATAGCTGCAATAGAACAGGTCTACCACTAACAAAACCACTTGCCTGGGTCTGGCAGTATTTCAGCCCAGCTTCTTGCTCAGCCCGGACTTCACTTGAAACTGTGACTCCCTGTGGGTGAATCGTTTTATGGCTACACTAGCAGCAATATCAAGCCTTGCATCATCAAAATTCCTGGGCATCCTGCTGTGTGGGAGGGGTGGATTTTTGGTTGCAAAGCACATGGCAGGCACAAGGTATCAGCAGGAAAAAAACAACTGAGAAAGAAGCTTCTAAGCCTATCCCCAGTGCACATGGCAGGACTCAGACTTTGTAAGGTCATCATTCCATTTGGAGTTGGACTCCCTGAGCCTGTGCCACAAAGGATTCCTATGTAGATATGTGTCAACAGCCTGCTTGCAGCCATAGCAGGGGTAAGGCTGCCAGGTGGCTGGAAATCCTAGACAAGTGTAGAAATTCTCTAAATTCTTCCTTAAGAAGTTTTCTAGGTAGGGAAAGAGAACCAGTCACAGAGAACCATCTTCATATGTCTCTGTGGGAGTCCTCTCCTGGAGTCAGATCTCTCCTCTAAGATCTCCTGCCTCCAAAAAGTACCAAAGAATTTCTCTGCCAGGTGTGTGCAGGTTCTAGTTCAGTCTCACAGGAGGGCAGTGGGAGACCTTCATTCCACTGTACTTGAGCACACAGATCGAAAAAAGAACTATTTCTCCCTGATCTCATCACAATCCCCTAGAAAAGTTCCTTTCCTGTGGCTTTACATGACTGAGTGGAGGAATGGAAATGTAACATTGCTTCAGAGCATCACAGTGACTATTTGTAGCAAAGTTATTTTCAGGAGAAAAAAAGACCTCAGGGTAAGTAGAGTTTACCAAAATAATTGCAGCAATTCATATAATAGTAACTATGTGGAGCAAAAGTGCAAGATCATACCTGTTTCTGCCTCTGACATTTTGGGCAAGATTCACCAAGAGAAACTGTGGAACAGAATCACAGAACTAACATTACTTTCATTCATTTTATGGGCCAAAACTATTGTCTCGAACCCATCTGAAGCACACTGATGCTCAGGGTATTTTGCAGCCCTGTCATCCTACTCTGGGTGGATTTTCCACCACCAGGGAGAAGCCAGCCAGGTCTGTCTCAGTCAGTGATACTGGCCCCATCCTGATGAGCTTGATGAGTTGACTTTGGTTAATGGACCAGACTTGCTTATGGCACTATCACACCCACTCGAGTGTTACATGCCTACAGAAGCCCTAGAAATTGGGCACACAGCACCTTAATGGAACAGTGGACATTCATTTGGGATGGCAGATTTCCTCCACAATTCAAGAGCGATAAGGAGGTAATTATTCATGGGTTTCTCTGTGTGACAAAACTATTTAGAAGGGATTGCAAGGTGATGAACAGTACTGAGGGAGGAGTGCCCTCCTTTATTTCCCCATCAAAATGGAGTTACCACCCAGCATCCTTGTAGCCTCCTTATTAACCTTAGCATTTCTTTTCTTGGCCCCTAAAAGGCACAATGATATAGACTGGCAGTATCTCTCCTGCCCTAATACCTCACTACCATATATACCTTTTGTTTTGACCCTCTCTCTTGAGCCAGATTTAAGTCACTGGTAAGGCTTCATGCACACACCTCTGAAAAAAAAAGCAGGGTCATTTAGGAGACAGACAGGAGAGTTATCAAATAAACTTTCCATTTATTTACAGTTCAGGAGCCTTGCAGAATGACACACACTTATGGTTTGGGATCACTAGCAATTATTGTAAAGGTGAAAGCAGATACTGCAAATTTAACAAGCCTTTTGTATGAACTAATTGCATTAGAATACATTAGTAAGGGTGCACATTGTAGGTTTTATGTTTCATTGGAAAGGTCATCCTAGATTCTAGTTGAATAGTGAAAGAGACGAAACCATATTAGCAGTGTATCCAGCAAGTGTCTCTAGGATGAATTTCCTTCAGGTCATTTGCATTATTTGATTGTAGCTGAATAGTTCTCCCTCTGCTAAGCAAGTAGGGGAAGACCTACGGTGACAATAGGGGAAGTTCAAAGTCTTTGAGCCTTATTAGAAGGCTCATTTTCTGCACTCATTTTCATGCACTCGTTTCCCAGAACTAGGCTAGCAGCTGTATAATCAGGATAGCAATTTCACATGCCTCCTGTAAAATACGAACCTCTCAGGGAAAGCTGCTGTTAGTTTTCAGGAGGCAAGAGGGTTCCTGCTTCTTCAGAGGCTTGACACCCTGTTATGCCACAACACAAAGCCCTCGTTGCTGGTCCTTCTGCAAATGATTTGTGCTGCCTGCCTGAGCGAGGGCACGCCAGGCAGTGTGTGTTAGCAGAGAGCTCCTGAGCAGACCCAGGGCACCCTCCAGGCCCTGCTTCCGCCACCTTGAATGTCTCTAAATGCTGTGTTGGGGACAGTCAGTACTTCAGCTCTGCCAGCACACAGGGCTCTGGTGGGTTTGCAAGCCTGGGGCTGGTGGCAGCCCTGAAGAGGCTACAGGGGGCAGAGGGGTGGGGGCAACAGATACAAGGTTTGGGGAAGAGAGTGGGAGCAGGGCAGCCCATGGGATCCTGAAGGAGATGAAGGGGTGGGGAAGCTGCGTCCAGTAAGGCACAGAGTTTTGATTCAAAGGGAAAATTCCTCTTCCAAATCAGGCAGAACTTCTGGTCAACCGTCTGCCAGTGATGCCTCTTCCCATGGCTGCAGGATGGGGGGTGTCATCTGGAGAAGGACAGGGACTTTGTCCATCTAGACATTCTTGATCAGACAGTATAAAATCTTCTGGCTCCTCCATGAATATACCTCAGGTTTTCTAGAAGAGTGGCTAGTGTTCACTAGTTTTACTGACCCATGGACTTAAAACAACCCTCCAGAAAACCTCACCATGTAAAAAGCAAGAGTTGGCATTATGCTAGGCTAAGCAGGGCCAGCAAGGCTAGAAGTGAAGTTACACGGATGTTCCAAATTACTCTCATCTTCCCCAAATCCCTCTCTATTGTGTAAGTGGCACAGAAAACACAGCACCCTCTGGGAGGATGTAGTGGCATTTCCCCTGTCACCAGTCACCTTTGCTCTGAAAGGAGGTAGCTTCTACCCATCTGCCACCCACAGAAGAAGTAAAAGAGAGGAGCATATGGTTTTGAGAAAAGAAGAGGTCCTGGTATCACAGCTTGGTAAAGCTATTGACTTACTGTCTGACCTCCGGCAAGACACGTGCCCTCCATCTGCCTGGCTCAGGCTGGCTGCAAGACAAGCAGAAGTGACTCTTGTGAAGAGATGCTGAGTTTGAGTTTAGCTTGTCAGAGCCACAGCAGCTGATCACCCCTTTGATGCCGACAAGCTGCATTAAAGCCCATTTCAGCCAGCTCATAGTAGCTGGGTCTTCTCAGTCCACAAATTCAAACTGGCTGAAAGGCTCCCAACAGCTTCCCAAGCCCAGGAGCACAACAAATGCAAAACCAGAGTGCAACTGCTGCAAGGGCAAGCTAGGATCCCCTGGGCCCTGTTTCACCTCTTCCCCCCAGCTCCAGCTGGTGCTGCAGCACCACCAGCTCACTGCAGCTGCTGGGACTGCACGCTCACTCCTTGCCTATAGCTCCTTTGTATTCACACAACCACAACCAAGGGAGAGAATCAATCCGCTCTGTATTGTATGTCACCTCTGTCAAAGTTAAAACTCCAGTTCAGCAAAGCCCCTGTGCATTTGGCTGTGGGGACTGGCTGCAGCACTGTGCTGGAAAGCACAACTGTAGAGGGATTCTCATCATACAGGGAATGACTAAGTTCTGTTAGAAATCACCGACACCTCAGCCTTCCAGTACCTAGACAGCAAAATCTTAACATGGCAACACTGAATATCATCCATCCTTCAGTAACGCTATATAGCAGCCCAAACAATAATTTTTACATACTCTACATTAAAAATATAATACTTCAAATCTTAGTGTCCCATAATTTGCATATTGAATTCCAGGGAGGATATTTGATGGAGTTTATGCCACAGCTCCTGTATGTATGTACTATATCTAAAGGACATGAAAAATCTAGCGTAACATCAGGTAAGTCCTAATAATAGCCATATTTTAAAGCCTAATTTAAATATTTAAAAACATAATCTGAAATAAAAATGAAGTGTGAAATGCCCATATTAATAACATTATCTTAAACCATTATTAAAGTCAAAGGCTTGAGTTTTCATCACAGTTACATTCCCCTTAATAGCTTTATCCTGACAAATGCACCAAATTCCTCTCTTCAGTTAACATTTTGGTCTGCTTCATCGCTTCTTTTCACAGGGAACTAAAAGTTGGAAGGTTTAGAGGAGAAGTGAAAACTTCAGTATTCCCTCAGCTTCCATCAGGTCCCATCAGTACAAATGTCCTGAAGCTGCCCCCAGTCCCTTCTTGGTGCCACTGAAACAAGCCTTGACAAATTCCATTACTCAGCTGCCTATCAATTTCTTCTCTCCCATCCTACACAAATACACGTCTTTTAATTGTCCTCCAGACCCAAGTTTCCTGATAAATTAGTAGCCATAAAACTCACACCTGGAACTTGAAAAATATGTTTAAGCACTCTCCTCCAACATGACTGGTGTCTGCCACCTCTGTCACCCCTTTGCTTTTTACCCTCTTGGATCGTGGTGTTTGTTGCCAATTCATTAAGAATGGGAGGGGACAGTGCTTCTGACTGCTGTGAATACGATGTGGATGAGGAAGGAGGGATTCATACTGGAAGTATGAGGGTTAAATATTCATTATATCAATATCTTTACACAGCAACAATATAAATATAGACTTATTAACAATGTGTTTTGAAAGGGTGTGCAAATACATTGAAACACATCAAATCAATAACAAGAACTTCAAACTACTCTCAGAAAACACTAAATAGGCTACATATAAGAGTGATAACCATTGGAAAGAACTTCATATAAAATCATTTCTCACTTCAGTATCCTCTCATGATCTGATGGATAGATTTTTCTGCTCTGGAAGAAAATGATTTGTTTGTAATATCAGTCTAATACTATTACTTATATCGATTCATGTTAGACTGTAGACTGGTGAAGTTTTCAAAGATTTAGCATTGCACAGCTTAGGAAAACCTCTCATAGGAGGTTTTGTCTGGGCAAGGTACAGAGCAGAGTCCCCCAAGTGGTGTATATTTTACTGGATTATGTTTAATCATGTCATGTAATAATTACTAAAGATTAACAGGGAGTGTTTATATTGCTTTAAATTGTCTTGATTGGTTGAAATAATCTTACTAACACATCAAAATCTTGAGCATGTTTTCTTGAACTATTCCACAATTCTATTCCTCTTACTATTCTCATATTCCTAAGAATTCAAATTTCATCACAATTGGGCCAAAGTCAAAATCAGAACCTACTTTTAGCTAGTACCTTTTTAAAAGAGAGTCTTAGTCAAATCTTCCCAGCAATTCCAAATGTTTTGGAACAGACCATAGAATCACAGAATTTTTGGGTTGGAAGGCACCTCTGAAGGTTATCTAGACCATATGGTTCCCACCCAGATCTTACAATTCATCTATTGCTCAGTCAAACTTGTTTGAACAAATATAATTTCCTTGGATGACACAAACACCTGGAACATGCTTGCCCACAATGATTCCAAAGACACTACATAATCACTGTGTCCCTTACATAAAGGAAAAATGCTCTGTGCGGTTTCTGTTTACAAAACCTCTCTGACTTTTCCAGAACTTCCTATGGTACCACTACAGCAAATTTGCTTCTTGGGAAGATCCCGTAGCCCTCATGCTCCAGTGCAGGCATGGACCCCAAGGGTTATACATACTTTGCAGGGTGTCTGAAAAGGGGAAATCACTTTAACCTAAAAATCCATGAACAAAAAAAGCAATTTCATGTTACCTGCTTCTCTGAAGTGTTTACAGTCTTGGTTTGCACAAAAAATATTCCTTAAAATAATAAAACCTCAAAACATAAAATCTAGAAGATTAACAAAACAGAAACACTGTTTAAGGTGATGGATCATGTAAGGTGATCACTAAAGACTCTCAGACTGTAAAATAGGATTATGCACCGTTTCTTCTTTTTTTTTTTTTTTCCCCTCTATTGGACACTGCAGTATCAACTGCTGTAGTCCTAAATTTAGCCAAACACTGCAATTATCAGATGTATTCAGTTGCAAAAGCTTTTGTCACTTTTGTGGTTGTCTGACAGTATATGGTTCAATCATAAAAGGGCAAATGACAGGCGGTTGTAGGAAATGAATTTTCTTCTTCTTCCTGACATACCAGGGGAAGGCCCCCTGCTGTAATATGGAAAATCTTTTATGCAAAAGAGCACAGCAACTTACAGTGTGCAATCACTATGCAGACTTTTGTTGGAGTATTTTTTCCCAATTCAGTAAAGGAACGGGAAAAAAAGGTGGCATTAAAATCAAGTTAAAAAGTTCAAAATTGATTTTAACGTTAGGGTGTATTTATAGGTTTAAGGATCTAGTGATTATAATGCAATAAACCTCCTTCTAAGTATGAACATTCCCTCTTTAAATGAGGCTGCTTTTCTGGTGATCCCGAGGCCATTGCAGTGGGTAGTTTTTCGCACACAGCTGAAGCAAGGTGAGAGGCAGAGAGGGATGCTGAGTCCAGCAGGAAGCAGGCAAGGCCATCCCATGTTGTGTCTACTAGGAAAACAAAGAGAAGGCTGTATATTTACTATTTATACTGGTATTTCTGAGCAAAGTCCAAATAAAAAAGCCGGGAGAACATAGAAAAATAGCCTTCCTGCAGGTTTTAAGTAAAACTGCCTTTGGAATAAATAAACTCTCCTTTCCTTTCCACAAAACGGACTTTAACCCCTTCTGGCAATAAACAAAATTCTGAAAGAGAGGGCAAATTTAGCATTTGCCATTTTAAGGTTCAGGTGTAAAGTGGTATTGCTGCAAACAAGCATCACTCGCATTATCCACCATGCTTTCAAATGAAAACAGGTATGACATAAAGTCCTATTATTCACCAAAAGATACACCTGGGCCCACATACGCTGCTCAGCTATATGAACCATAGGTGGCAACTTTGAAGGGAGAAGAAGGCCTGCTCCTTGCACAAAGGCTGGTTGTGGGCACCGTGGCAATTTTTCTGGGATTTCTCAAGTCAGCAACTCCTCGGCTGAAGGGGAAATGGCCAAAACCTTCGATGTAAGCCCAGGAGTGCAAAGCTTCACAGGCATGGCAGTGCCTCACGCACCTGCGCTCCCCGAAGGCTGGCCTCTCCTCGAGGAGTTTCACAGGCTCCTCTCCTGAACGTGGTGCAGACACAGAGGGAGAATACAGCCTAGAAACTACACTTCCCATCAGGCATTGGCACAGCATTTCCAGATCAAATGTGGGATTACTTTAGCATGAATTATTTTTAAATTTAACAATTAATAAGCATCTCTTCACTCGACAATTTTTTTCCCAGAAGAAGCATGTGTTTTGCTTCCAAAAATCTGTTTATCTAAGAACCCACATTTCTACTGAAAAACAGTCTCAGTGAACAATCTTTTTGAATTAGTCCCAGAAAAATTAATAAATCCAAACAACAAGGCATATTTTGAAGGAATACTTAGTTCCCCGGGAAAAAATAAATACCCTTTCAGTAACCAGCAGCTAAAACTCAGCAGAACTGGTCTCAGCGTGTGTAAATCAGCTCCTGATTTCAATGAACCCGTGTCAATTTACACCATCTGAATTTCTGGCCCACTGAGCTCAGAGAAACAAAATGTCACCTTTACTTTCTAAACCCTCTTTCCCAAATCATATTCCCCTTCTAATAATGTGCAGCGAGTGTTTAGCTCAACATGCCTCTTACAGTTTCTGTTTGGAAGATGATTTTTCTTTTTAATTTCTCTGTCAGGCACACTTATTGAAGCGCACACTCTTTAGACAGATGCAATCTGCAAAAAAAGGTTTGAAAGACAGTGATTTATTTATGAAATTCCTGGTGGAGAGGGTAAGCCACACAAAAATCTTAAAGCTTCTCACTACTGTAAGGCACATGTGTAATGTATGTAAAACATGGGGAGGGAAAACATTTAGAATGTTTGGGCACAAAGCCTTCATAGGGCAGAATTACAGTAGGAGAAAAGGGGCATCAGGTGAAGAAAAGGCTGTAATGACAAACTCTGCTCTGCCTTCAATTTCACTTTCCTATCTCATGGCCAATAGCATTTATTATATGGACTTTATACATACGTCAAGTTATTGTTCTTGTGTGTTTTATAGGGTGTAGTTGGCACAGTGATCAAACCTGAAGCTCCATGGTGGGAGCAGAGCATAAATTCTTTACAAGAAATGTCCCTGCACTGAAGTGTTTTACTTGTAGCTGAACTCTTCTCCACACCAAAATCCTTTGCTCCAAGTGGGAGGTGTTTTAAGTTGTAGGTGTCTCCCACCAAAGTGGGCGCACTGGAGTGCCAGGACTAACAATGTTCACTGGGGACACAATTATTTGGCTGTGCAAGTTGGATGGCTGGCTGTGCCAGCATCCTGGGGTGAATGTTCTCTCCCTCCATGAGGTTGCTCACCCTGGCACTGCAGGTGAGAGGACTTGAAGGTACACTCTGGCCATGCCACTCTGCAGCATTTTAAGAGTGATTTCTCCCAGTTCATCTCCCACCTTTCAGTTCCCCTGTAACAGAGCTGGCTGAAGAGGAGGTGCGCCCTAGTCTCTGGGGAGTGGGTGACTGGAAGAAGGCAGTGGGAGTGTGCTCTCTTCCCACACCATGCTGTGAATCGCTAGAGATTGTCCATACACACTGGAATAAAGTAATTGAAGGACACCCACGTGGAGAGGATACACCAGTTTCACGCAGGTTGTAGCTAAAAGGTGCGCCAAAGCAGCCTGAACGATGGAGAGAGAAAGATACAGGGAAAAGCAGTAGGAACTGGGGCTGGAGAGACTCCCCTTGAGGGTACAGAATCAGGGATATATCTGAATATCTTTAAAAAGCACATCCAAAGAAAGGAGATCTTTAAAGTGTTTAACAGTCTTAGTTGTAAGCAGATGGCAAATTTTGCAGGTTTTCAGCTGAAATGGCATTGAGAAAGAATTGTAGAGGTGAGGTGGCAGTGCCTGAGCTAGCTGGTTCAGAAAGGACAGCCCATGCACAAAGGCAGAACCATCAGACTGCTGACAATGGCAAAGCAGAATTTGCTAAAGTAAGGCACAACAGCAATCCAGAAGATATTGGAACTGCTGTGTGTCTTACAGAGGAGGAGAGGAAAGCTGTATTCAATAAGGTGGAGAGTGGGCCTTTGGCAGAGAGGGATAACTGAGACACCTAGCCAAAGGCAGAGGTCACCTTTGCCACACAAAGGGCAAAAGCTGTGTTCATTTAAAATGATGTTCTGCTCCACCATCTTGTCCATGCTCCTGGCACATAGTATGGAAAACATCAAACCCTGTGGGTACCGCATTGAACCCACTCACACTGAGCACCAGTTCCAGGATAACGCAGAGCTGGAAGTGAAAAAACTGAGGCAAAATGATCCAAAGATCTGTCTAACAGTGGAAGAGACAAACTCTTAAGTCAGCCAACCCTGCTCCAGTGATGAGGAGCAAGGTCTGTTCTGCCCTCCAAAGAAAAGAGGAGACTTAGGAGGCTACTAGTGGCTCACCACCAGTGAAAGGGGTTAGAAAAGGAATCCTCCCTCACCTGCAGTGTAAAAGTTGTTGCTGACAGGTTTACAGCTGAGGAAATTAAAGTTTCAGACTAGATAAAGCATATTTGTGGTGTCTTATCTTTCTCCCTGAGGGGTGGGAAAGTGAGATGGAAGGCAAGGTAAGGAGGTGCCAAGCGTTGAGAGCTGCTATGTGGATGAACACAGGAAAAGATGATATTAGTCAAGACGGGAGATGAGAAAAGCTGGCAGTGCCCACAGAGCAAAACTGAAAAGGAAGATATAGCAAGCATTGGAGAGGACCCTAAGGGGATGGGACCATGGATAGGAAGGAGATGAGGGAAGAGGCACAGAGAGATACCAAATGTAAAAGATAACAACCCGGTAGAATTTTGCCTAGAATAAAGACTTCTGAGCCATCACTTTGAATCCACATGTCCACCCTCCACTAGTAAAACCATTAGACAGACAAGAATTAAGAGGAGAGAAATCATTCGCCTGCAAACAGCTTGCTGAAGACATGACATTCCTGAAGAAAAATGTACACAAGCATAAGCAGCTTACAAGAGCGAGCTATCTCACCCGGCTCACCCCCCACGAACACTATTAAATCCATGAGAATCAGAACAAGGAAATTGTCAGGGAGAGGCTGCGATTAGCCAGAGTCTCGGCTAGAAAAATAGTTTATGAATTGTCATAAAAATTTAAAGCTCAACCTCACATTAGCTGATGCAGTGACTCTGCTCCCACCTACAGTACAGTTCGTCTCCCTCTATCTTCGTCACTGACTGTGCCAGTACAAGGGGGAAATCTTGTGAATGTTTCCCCAAAATTAAATGCTGAAACAGCATATCATTATTTTTGATATTCAAATCTATTATTAATAAGCTATACACTACAAAAAGATTCTGAACATGAGTGATATAACTCATAATTCTGACCTATTAACAGAAGTACATGAGTCTCCCTGGACCAAAAAAATAGCTGTTAAAAAAGATGAATCACTTATTCAAATCAAAATAACATGAGAGTTCTATGAAATATTTCAAAATAAAAGTTAATAAGTTAATAGATTCATTTTACTGCTTCTAAGATGCAAACAGACAATGCAGAACAGTCAGTCATCTTCTTATTAAATAATATGAATTGACTCTATCGTGTTTGTATTAAGTAACAAGCAATAGTACGCGCTCTGACAGTGTATTACGGTGAACATGTCAGTAATAGGACAAAGCCAAAGCACATTCTGAATTTTCTTTGGAGTCGATGAGCATGTACCTAAAATTGTGGCATATACCTAAGTATTATTCTGAATGCAGGGGCAGAAGAATCACCCCAGCTGAGAGCCATTTAAGCCACCAAAACCTTTCCACTTTGCAATGGCTTCTAATTCTCATGGTTCAGGTGAGACTCACTTTAGCAACTGACCTGTAATCTGCCATGCAGCAGAGTGCTGGGAGCCCCCTACATCCCTTCTCCTAAACACCTCTCCCAGGGGAGAGGGCACTTCCCGCCAAGAATACCTAATAGCTGCTGATAGAGCCTGGACAAGTCAGGCTGCTGTCTTTTCAGTGGTGAAAATGGGGGGAGAGGAACATGATCAACCTGCACTGGAGGAAAACATATCTGAAAACTTTGATTAAAAAAAGTAGGCTTTTTCCAGTATGAGGAGAGTAAAAATAAAATGACATTTCCCTGATATAAAAATAATTCTTCTGGCTTCTTTCAAGTGCTGTAACTAAGAAGTATTCCTATGGAGAGAGAAGAGAGTTGGGAGGAATATTGCCTTTAGGTAGTGGTGGAGGGACTTTCTCCAGCCCTATGAAGTACTGTTCAGGTTTGGCTGCATTGTGTGTGTTTGATAACCAAAGTCTTTATATGCACAGGAGTTACTTTAATAAGAACAAGGCATAACAAAAAATCTTCCACTTGAAAGTGTATTGCATTGTGCGGGCATAAGGGATTTCATTGCCCGCTCAGAATAGATAGATGTGGGGGGGTGTCGTAAGAAATCAGATGGCGAAAGGACAGGAAAGAAGTGATTTGTGGCTTCTGCCATTTAAACATGAAAGGAGCACATGAAGAGGCATTGATTTCAGCCATGCTGGGCTGAAGGGTAAGGACTATTCACACAAGTAAGGCTTTGGAGGACTGGGCTTGTAAACTGCAGCCACTTAAACAAAAGTTTGAGGCACCTTTTTCAAGAGTACCTGAGTCTGGTTTTCTAAAGGATCTTTCCTTCTTAAGTCCCTTAGGATATTTCTACCCCTTCCAGCAGAGCCTTTGTTAATAGAGGGACTTTGGCTGGGCTGACAGGAGGAGGCGGGATGAGGAAGGCTGTCTGAGAATGGGACTGTCACCTCAGCAGAACCTCCTCAGGCTGCTGGTGTGGAACTGGCTGTACCAATGTGGGTGGTGTACTGGGGCCTGCACACTCTCCCACATTTTTCATTCCATCAGGCACTTTCAAAACTGCTACCTTAAGCCTGCAGCAGGCTTTCAGCAGAGGTCTCTTAGGCATTAAGCAGCTTCTAACTGTATTTATATGCTTTATCCCTTGAGTAGGATAAACAGGTTAGCAATTAACTCTAGTTTTTTGACCTCTAGCTGGATAACCAGATCTCTAATTATATTTTCAGTGGCAGTGAATCTCAAGAGCTGTGTGACACTATCTGAAAGTTTCCACTTCCATGTAACATCTGCAGCTCTATGTGGAAATTGGTAGCCAAGAAATTATTGGCAAAACAGAAAGACAATTTTTCCCCTCCTTGGTACTTCTGCCTCCTCAGCACTTCCAATCCTTCAACTCTGATGTTTACCCTGAAAGGTGATTCCTGGTATGCCAGACAGTTCATATTGAGCGGGGGAAAAAAAAAAAGATTCTGAGAAGTATTTTATTCAAAATTCCATTTTTTTAATAGGATACTTGTGGTAGAGAATAATCACAGGAGTCAAGAAACTGGAGGCAATTATAAGCCCTATGTCCTTTACAGGTTGTTTTCCATGGCTTCTCAAAAGAGCACTGTGTTGTGAGAGAGGAGGCTTTAATTTCTTTATACTGCTACAGAAATATTATTTATTAAAAAGAAAAAAAATTAATGTATTACTTACTGTGGGAGCACAACTGACCTTCGGAAGGGTGATACAGTTGGAGGGGACAACTCCGGAACTGGCAGAGCACATCTCAGAAACAGAGTATCTAGATGGCCTAATGCCAGAAGTTCACAGTGACAAAGCAGGGCAATTTGGAAAATCAGCTTGCTGTCATCCTGTATGCGTGTAACTCTTGAAATAAAACAGCGATCTAATATAAAGGAAGTATATGGATTTACTCTGACAGCAATGCCAAGCATTCATTCTAAGCAAGTGCCACACATATTCTCATTTTAAGAGGTAAAATAGACAGCAAGTTAGCTATGTTCACATCTTCAGAAAGAGAGGTCTTTGCACAAATTTTTCCATGTGGTTTCCTGCTACCTGTACAGAAAATTTATGTCTGCATCTGAACCCACTTCTTACTTCATTGTCCATACAAATTATCTTTTCTGAGGACAGATGTGGAAGAACTGTTCAAGGTCTGCATCAAACCAGGAGAAAAAAAAAAACTACTTGCTTACACAGAACATGATAATTTATTGTAATAAAAGCTGGTTTGCATTCACAGCACAATAACTTCCACACTTCAGGCATCTGTGCTGCAAAGAGATTATTTTGGAGAGCTGTGCCAGAAGTCCCACCATTGGAACAAATGGGCATTCGGAGACTGGTAGTTCTTTCTCAAGAAGGCAGAAACTAAAGTAAATTGTACACACCATGAGATGAAAAACCTACAAATGTAAAATGGAGGACCATGACAAAGTCATTTTAGAAGTCTTATTTTGATTCTCAATGAAAAGAAACAGTAGCAGAGGTGAGCCAATTAGTTTCTGCTTAGATCTTTCACTTCTCAGTGGTTTCCTAGTTTCTCACAGCTTACCACCAACAGTGTTCAGCGGGGGCCAGTGGATTACATGCCTGGCATGAGCCACGTCCTTGCTTTGTCTGCTCTGCCACTACTGCTCCTCCAAACCAGTATAACAAAACCAAACCAAAACAAAAATTGTTCTGTTGGTTGTAAAGTACATAGAGGCAGGCACCAGCATGTTTCAGATGGCTCATTACCACCAAGCTGGGAGAGAGCGTCGACCTGCTGGAAGGCTGGAGGGCTCTGCAGAGGGACTTGGATAGGCCAAAGAGATGGGCTGATTTCAGTGGGATGAAGTTCAACAAGGCCAAGTGCCGGGTCCTGCACTTTGGCCACAACAACCCCATGCAACACTACAGGCTGGGGACAGAGTGGCTGGAGAGCAGCCAGGCAGAAAGGGACCTGGGGGTTTGGATTGACAGGAAGCTGAACATGAGCCAGCAGTGTGCCCAGGTGGCCAAAAAGGCCAGTGGCATCCTGGCCTGTATCAGGAATAGTGTGGCCAGCAGGACAAGGGAAGTGATCCTTCCCCTGTACTCTGCGTTGGTGAGGCCACACCTTGAGTATTGTGTTCAGTTCTGGACCCCTCGGTTCAGGAAAGATATTGAGGTGCTGGAGTAGGTCCAGAGAAGAGCAACAAGGCTGGTGAAGGGACTAGAAGACAAGTCACTATGAGGAGAGGCTGAGGGAGCTGGGGTTGTTTAGCCCGGAGAAGAGGAGGCTCAGGGATGACCTCATCACTCTCTACAACTCCCTGAAAGTAGGCTGTAGCCAGGTGGGGGTTGGTCTCTTCTCCCAGGCAGTCAGCAGTAGGACAAGAGGGCAGGGACTTAAGCTCTGCCAGGGGAAATTTACGTTGGATATTAGAAATAAATTCTTTACAGAGGGAGTGATCAGGCATTTGACCTCTGTCCCTGGAGGTTTTTAAGCTGAGACTGGACGTGGCACTCAGTGCCATGATCTAGTAATCAGTGGTGTTGGATCAAGGGTTGGACTTGATGATCATGGTGGTCTTTTCCAGCCTAGTTGATTCTGTGATTCTAGGCTAAAAATAAAGACCAGAAATCCTACTGTTTCTGAAAGTTTTGCCCCCTTTTTATGTCTGGCAGAGGTTAGACAGGCCAAACTCTGCAACTACCTGACCAACTGCAAATACTTTTTCTTTTGTAATGCAAAGACGGGATCCAGTGGTTGTTGCTGAATAGCCAGCAGTAACGGTACATGGTCTCCAAGTGCATTCTTCCCCCAGAAACTTTGTTTTCTCCCTGTTCCTGAAATGGAAAACAATTACTTCATGAGAGGGTTTGCTTTTTAATGGCAAGTGATATACGTACACCAATATTCACATAGACTGAAAATTAGTACTAACCTCTTGGGCAGTTTTAGATATTTGTTTTTCCTCTTTCCAACTTGTGTTAGTTTTCACAATCCCATTTAACAAATCTCCTAGAAAACTAAATGTGATCTATACCTGGATTAAAGCTAGCAATGAAAAGTAGTACTTGTCCATTAACACAGTCCAAAGATGCCATCACACATAATCCACTTTTAATATACAATAAAACAATACTTCACACATTCATGGAGTGGGATAAAACCAATCTATTACTGGTACCTTTTAGTTCGGTTTAGTTTGTTCAATAAATGATGACTTAATAACAGCCCTCCTCACAGAAAGCATGCAAGTCTGAATTAGAAGTGTGAAAGTGAATTTATGAAATAACCTTGGCAGTAAATAACAGCACACCTCAAGCCAGGATTCATCACACACCTGTGTGGTAGGGAATGGAAGTCAGCTTCATCACACCTAGAGTATCAATCACTCCCAGGATGCAAATTCCGTGAGGTGCAGAAAGATTACTTTACATAATCTGCAGAAAGTAGTTGAATCAATGTAATAAAAGATTTAGCAAAGCATTGTACAGCCTACAAGTGTCCTTAAGAACACATTTTTTTATCATTTTACATATGAGCAAAAGTATGGCATGTAGGCAGATGTACTAGCATGTATCTACAGATGTACTAGGCTTCATTCAAAGATTTAATCAAAGCTTTAAGTAATAAGCCTCTCATTCCTTCAAATTAGCAACAAAAAACACTTGATCTTCACCAAGGGTGGGTCTTCCTGCCTAAACATATTTTGGGTGCTCTGCTTTTTTTCTTGTAACCTCTGGCAATTCTGAGTGATGCTCAAAGGAGTCTCAGCCGGCAGGACACAAGTCCCATTCATGTATGTCTACCATCCTAACTAGGACTGCAGTTTTGGAAGTGTTCCCCAGGGATGGAGATGACTTAATGGACTGCAGCTCTCCGTAGGCCTGCCCCTGTCTATTCTGGCGTAGGCACCCAAAGGAAACACCTGCATTTCCAAGAAGTCCAGAATCTAGTACGTAAACTCTTCTGAAAATCCAGCCCCTGCGTGAAGTATTTACAAATTCTTTTAATTTGACGTCAACCAAAAAGTCCCAAGAGATTGGCCAAACACTTTTAAACCTCTGTCCTTGGTGGTCATGCTGAGTGCTGGGGAAGAGGGAGCCAACACAGCAGTCAGTCTGGACACTCACTATTCCCAGTGGTCTATGTGGCAGACAGAAAATTAACCAGGCGTTTTGCTGGGAAAGGCAAATCCCACAGTCAGAATGAGATAGACTGCATTATTTTTAACTTCTACTACATAATATAGTGTTTGGTTTCCATTTACTGTACATACAGTCTCCTAAATACTCTGTTATTCAGTAAAACTCTGTATCACAGTAAATCCCTGGATCATGTATATTGCAAGGGATTTCTGACACCAGTATACCTTAGAAAAAAAAGATGCGTATGAAATGTGTATTAGAAAAAAAATGAGGATGTCTTCTTCATTCTCATGTTTTTTTCTGTCAAAGTAGTATAAACACTTCTCCACGGACACCCCC
>VWZG01005125.1:7752-21888 GCA_013396735.1 Grallaria varia
AAGGGATTCCCATGGGGATGGAGGGATTGCAGTGGAGATGCAGGGATGAAGGGATGGCAGTGGGGATGGAGGGATTGCAGTGGGGATGCAGGGATGGAGGGATTGCCATGGGGATGGAGGGATGGCAGTGGGGATGCTGAGATGAAGGGATTCCCATGGGGATGGAGGGATTGCAGTAGGGATGCAGGGATGAAAGGATGGCAGTGGGTATGCAAGGATGGACGGATGGCAGTGGGGATGCAGGGATGGAGGGATTGCCGTGGGGATGTAGGGTTGGCTCAGGACAGGACCATGGGATGTGTGGGACGTGGAGCTGGCCTTTGCTCAGCCCGTGTCCCCTCCGTGGCTGTGCTTTTTCTGCTGGCAGTGATTCCCCTCGCTCTGCTCCCACCACCCAGCGCCTGGGCCGGGATTCCAAAGGGTCCTGACTCTGCATTCTGTGTTTGCCGAGGCTGGGGCTGTGCAGGCATTTTCCATCCCACGGTGGAAGACCTTTCCCCCAAGGTTCCTGCCCGCTCTGCTCCCCAAACACGCACAGCAGTGAGGGATGCGCTCCCTGTTTTCCTGCCCTGTTTTCCTCTGCCTGGAGCAGACGGCTGGTGCAGGAGCCCTTGGCTCCTCTGGCACTGGCACAGACTTCTTGCAGTGCCTGAGAATGCTGTGCCCAAGCACTGGCCGTGGGAGCTCAGTTTTGAACCACTCCAATGATGTGGCAACAGCGGGCGAGTTCTCTGCCCTGCCTCTGATGCCCCGTGGCCACACTTGGTGATGCCACACTGGGTGAGGACACCCACCCGTGTCACCCTGCCTGGAGCCCATCACCCAGGGACAGGCCCTGGGGGACACGGATGCTGCACCCCAAAGCTCGCCGTGCGCAGAGCCAGCGTGTCCTGTGGGGGCTGAGGGCGCCACGTGGTGCATCCTGAATCCCCAGCCGTGCTTTAACCCTTCCCGTCTGCTTCTTCCCCAGACTCCAAAGTCTTCCTCATCTACAACACGGGCTCCCAGGGCTGCCTGGAGACCAAGGACTCGCTGGTGCGACTGGCCAAGGGCTGCAACGCCAGCGCCCCGGCCCAGCAGTGGAAATGGGTCTCCCGAAACCGCCTCTTCAACGTGGGTGCCATGCAGTGCCTGGGGGTGTCATGGCACGGGGGCAACGCCACGACCACACTGCACCCCCTGGCCACCTACGAGTGCGACCGCGAGTCGGTGAACATGCGCTGGAGCTGCCGCGGGCTGGGCGAGCAGCTCTCGCAGCACCTCGGCGCCCGCCCCGCCAACTCCTCCCTGGACAGGGGCGACCAGGCGCGCGGCTCGCCGTGGAGGACGTACGGCACCGAGGAGGACCTGTGCTCCGTGCCCTATGCTGGTAATGCCCCCTCGGGCACCGCTGGTGGCCCCGAACCCCGGCAACCCGCTGCGGTCCTGCCCAGGGAGCTCGGTGCCAGCTCGCAGAACTGGGCAGGACTGGGGTGACTGGGCAGCTTCTGGGCACCCCCTGCCCGCCCCCACAGCCTCAAGCAAGGGCTCCTGTTTTCCCCCCAGAGATTTACACCATCCAGGGCAACTCCCATGGGAAGCCCTGCACCATCCCCTTCAAGTACGACAACCAGTGGTTCCACGAGTGCACCAGCACGGGGAGGGAGGACGGGCACCTGTGGTGTGCCACCACCCAGGACTATGGCAAGGACGAGCGCTGGGGCTTCTGCCCCATAAAGAGTAAGTAGGGGGGCATACTCCATGGGGAGAAGCAGAAACCCCGTGCCCACCCCTCCTGGAGGCTTCCCTGCCTTTTCCCTCCTCCTGCAAGCAGTGGTGGAGCAGCAGGCTGTGGGGTTTGCTGGATTATTGGGGTTTTTGGGGGCCGTGTTGGGTGCTCACCCTGCCCGTCCCCACAGGCGACGACTGCGAGACCTTTTGGGACAAGGACCACCTCACCAACAGCTGCTACCAGTTCAACTTCCAGTCGACGCTGTCGTGGCGGGAGGCCTGGAACAGCTGCGAGCAGCAAGGGGCCAACCTGCTGAGCATCACCGAGATCCACGAGCAGACCTACATCAACGGTGAGCTCACGGCAGCCTGGCTCTGCCCTGCCCTCCTGGAGCACAGGTGGTGCCACCGCGGGCATCGCTGCCGCCAGGTTGCTCTGCCTGCCCCAGCTGGTTGGTTTGGGGTTGGGGGGTGACAGGCTAGGGGCTGAGCTGGGGTTGGTGGCACTGACGGTGCCCCTCTGGCTGTGTTGGCCCCAGGGTTGCTGACCGGCTACAGCTCCACGCTCTGGATTGGGCTCAACGACCTGGACATCAACGGGGGCTGGCAGTGGTCGGACAACTCGCCCCTCAAGTACCTCAACTGGGAGAGTGGTGAGATGGGGGAGTGTTGTGGGGGTGATGAGTGGCAGGAGAACAGCCTGTGACCACCACAGATGGCAGGGGAGGTGGCCTGGGCTGCCAGAGGGTGTCCCCTTGCTGCCCAGGGACAGAGAGCCCCACTGGGGCAGCCTGGGATGTCCATGGAGCTGGAGGATGACACAGGGTGCTGAGGGGGTGATGGCCCTCTGCAAACCCTTATTGTGCTGCAGATAACCTGGATTGACATTCCTTGTTTGGAGGGTTGTTGCCTCCTTGCTCAGTGCCTGAGTGTGGCTGAGGGGAGGTCCTCAGCTGCTGACACCCATCCCTAACCCCGGGGTGCTCGGGGGGCAGAGGGATCCATTGGTTGTGCCTGGTGCTGTCACCCAGAGACACCCCTGGGGACAGGGATACCCTTGGAGGAGGTTTGGGGACAGGCAGAAGCAGTTCAGGTCTGGTATTGTGACCCCCCCAGCTGCCACCTGGGCACAGGGGGTCACATCTCCATCATGGAAAATAACAAAATCAATGGGATTTTATCGGTGCTGGAGCAGGGAGAGCTGCATTGGTGGCGCTGCCCTGGCCCCTCAGCAGCCTGTCCCCCCTCGCCCCACTCTCCAGACCAGCCTGACAACCCCAGCGAGGAGAACTGTGGGGTGATCCGCACCGAGTCGTCGGGGGGGTGGCAGAACCGCGACTGCGGCATCGCCCTCCCCTACGTCTGCAAGAAGAAACCCAACGCCACGGCCGACCCCTTCCTGACGGGTGAGTGGGGGCATGGGTGGCACCGGGAGGGGGCACGCCGTGGTGTCCCCAGCCTGCTGCTGCCCTGCTCTGTGTGTGTGTGTGTGTGTGGAGCAGGGGTCGAGCTCCTCAGGGTTCCCAACATTTGGGACAAGTCGTCTCCAGGAAGCGCTCGGTGCCGTCGTGGGTTGGGTGGGAGAGGACGCGTGGAGAGCAGGGGGTCCCCAGGGGAGGGAGCGCTCCGTGCTCTGCTCTGCCCTCACCCCTCTGCACACAGGAGGGATTTTGTTTGTCCCTGGAGCTCCGGAGCCACCATTCCCTCACCTGGCCACCGCCTGTTGCGATTTGGCCATGGCTGTCCCACTGTGATTGTCCCACTGTGGCTGTCCCACTGTTGCTGTCCCACTGTGGCTGTCCCAGTGTGACTGTCCCACTGTGCCTGTCCCCTTGTGACTCTCCCTCTGTGGCTCTCCCCCTGTGGCTGTCCCACTGTGACTTTCCCACTGTGGCTGTCCCACTGTGGCTCTCCCACTGTGGCTGTCCCACTGTGGCTCTCCCACCGTGGCTGTCCCACTGTGGCTGTCCCAGTGTGACTGTAACACTGTGCCTGTCCCCTTGTGACTCTCCCCCTGTGGCTGTCCCAGTGTGACAATCCCACTGTGGCTCTCCCAGTGTGGCTGTCCCAGTGTGGCTGTCCCACTGTGACTCCCCCTGTGGCTCTCCCCCTGTGGCTGTCCCACTGTGACTCCCCCTGTGGCTCTCCCCCTGTGACTCTCCCTGTGGCTGTCCCACTGTGGCTCTCACTGGTTCCCCCAAGCAGCCCGTGGCACTGCGATCCCTTCCCTGCCGAGGATGGGGCCGGAGGGCTGGGCAGGGGCGCTCAGGCTGCTTCGTGTCCTGCCAGACTCATGGTCGGAGGTGAAGGTGGACTGTGAGCCCAGCTGGCAGCCCTTCCAGTCCAACTGCTACCGCCTGGTGGGGGAGAAGAAGAGCTGGCAGGAGGCGAAGAAGACCTGCCTGCGGAGTGGGGGGGACCTGGTCAGCATCCACACCCTCTCCGAGCTGGAATTTGTCACCAAGCAGATCAAGCAAGGTAAGGAGGAGCCCGCTGTGCCAGCAGCATCCTTTCCATCTGGTCGTGGGGTCCATGGGAACGTCCCTGGGTGTGCTGGAGGCTGCAGAGCTGAATTGGTGCTTTTTCAGGGAACGGAGACCCCAGTCTGGGAGGTTATCCAGGTGCATCCCCCATCCAGCAAATGTAAAAGCTGTTCCCAGGAGCCTGCAGTGCTGAGGAAAAACTATACAGATGCAGCTGGGAATGGTGCTAGTCCTGGGAAAACATGGGAGAAAGAGTCCTGCTGGACTTGTTGGAGAAGGCCAGCAAGGAACCATAGGAGAGCGGAGCAAGGAGGGAAAATGCTGGAGCCTCCAGACTAGGAGCAGAGCGGGCTGGGATGGAAGGGAATGGTTGAAAACCAGTAGCTCACTGGACCTGAGCCTGCAGGTCTGGATTTGTACATTCTGCTGCTGCCAGTCCCTCTCTGAAAGCTGCTGGCAAATGTCCCTGTGCTTCCCACTCTGGGGGTTCCTGTCCTTGGGTTTCCCACTCTGGTGGTCCATCCTGGCAGCAGGAGCAGTGCCCTCTCCTTCCCGGGGGTCAGAGCTGACCCCTCAGTGGGCGTCAGCAGCTGCTGGTGCCATCACAGGGGCTGGTGTCACTGGTGGGGTCTGCACCGTGTCAGTCAGGACGGGGTGAGTTTCACCCCCTCCCCTCCTGTTCTGGAAGATGTGGAGGAGCTCTGGATTGGCCTAAATGACCTCAAGCTGCAGATGAACTTCGAGTGGTCGGACGGGACACCCGTGAGGTTCACGTACTGGCACCCCTTCGAGCCCAACAACTTCCGTGACAGCCTGGAGGACTGCGTGACCATCTGGGGACCGGTGAGGGCCAGCGGGGCACGGGGGCCTAGGGAGGTTTCAGGGGGATTTCAGGGGGATTTAAGGAAATTTTGGGGTCTCTGGGGGTAAATGGAAGGGTCCCAGGAGGGGAAAAGGGAGCACTTCAGTATCCTCATGCCCGAGGAAGGCATTCCTCAGGGTGCAGCTCCAGCTGGGGTCAAAGTTGGCTCATCTGTTGGGGTGGAAGGGATCCAACACATCATCCTTGGCCATTTGGTGTAGGGAAGGAAGGTCTGCAGACCCGAGGCTGGGGCTGGATGGGCTGGGGAATATCCCAAGCTGCTGGGTAGGCTCATTGCTGCTCCTCTCCCTGCTGTGCAGGAGGGGAGGTGGAACGACAGCCCCTGCAACCAGACCCTGCCATCCATCTGCAAAAAGCCGGGCAGGGTGAGCCAGGAGAAGGAGGAGGATGACCATGGATGCCGAAAGGTGAGGGGCCTCCGGGGCTGGAGGAGGCTGCAGCTCTCCAGGACTCTCCCTGAAACCATTTTGGGGAGCCCCACTGAGCAGCCCCCGGAGCTGTGGGTGGGGATGTGCCTGCCTGGGAGCTGCTGCTGCAGCAGCAGAGCATCCTGGTGCTGCCACAGCCCTGCGAGGTCACGGGAACAAACTGGGACACAACGCACATCATCCAAGACCCTCCTCCTCGGGCTGCCTTGGCTGCCAGCAGGGATGCTCATTTTTTCCCCTTTGCCTCTCTCTGTGCCAAAACACCCAGGGAGCTGCTGCACGTGGGAGCCCGGTGGGACGGCGGCGGCGTGGTGGCACGCTGCCCTCTCCGGGCAGGGCACAGGCGTTCTGGGGACACCAGGCTGGCAGAGTCCCACCCAGCCCCTGCTCTGCCTCAGTTTCCCCAGCCGAGGCCACCTCGTTCCCACGCTTTGCTGGGAAGTGGCTTTTGTGGCTCTGCAAAGCCTCCAATTGCTGAGCCTGGCGGTGCTGCCACTCTGGAACCTCTCCCAGCGTTTCAGGACAGGCCCTCGCGCTCAGACTACCAAGCAGCCACTCTGGGCCAGCTCCCAGAGGTGCTGCCCGGCTCCTCCCGGGTCCCCACTCCATGTCCAAGCCCTAGCAGGGTTTGGCAGAGCAGCTGGGCAAGCTGCCACGCCAGGCCACATTTGGGGGCTGCCAGCTGTAGCCAGAGGATCCCAGTGTCAGCTGGTGCTGGGGATGAGGCACTTGGTGGGCACAATTCCATCGCCACCCATCTGTGTGTCCCCAAAACAGTCCCGAGCTCGTAGGGTGTCCTGGCTCACACGCTGTCCCCACGCAGATTTCACTCCTCCTGCCTCCCCAGCCACAGTCCTGCCCTGGTCCTGAGTGGCCTGCTGAGATGCCCCCACTGAGAAACAAACTGGCAGTGGTAAATGAACCAAGGAAAGACCTTTTCCCATCCTTCTTCCTCATCCTCAGTGAGGCCTTTTGCCACCCAGAGGCAGAGGCTGATGGAGGGGAGCCATCATCTTGCTCAGGGGACTTGGCCCCAGGCCTCTCCAGCCACTGTGCTGGTTTTTCTTGGTGGCTTTGTCACCTTTTTTCCCCACTTTCCAAACCTCCTTTAATTTTGGAACAGCCTTAAAGGAGACGAGGGCAAGAGTTTTGGGCAATAGGAAAGACAGGGCTGGAGAGGAATGTGGGGACACACCAGGCAGCAGTTGGGGTTGAAGATCCCATCCCTGGCCCCTGTTTGGATCACAGGGGCTTGCTGTGGCGCTCAGTGTGTGGGAGAGCACCCGTGGGAGTTTTAGGGGTGCCGAGGGCCAGGGCTGGTTGGGGGCCCCACTGGGGACATCCAGGTCCTTTGGGGCCATCAAGGACCTGCACCGTCCCAGGACAGGGCCTTCCTGGGCCGCCCAGGGACATTCATGCTGTTCCAGAGGGACCTGGCTGGTGGGTCCCTACCTGGATTTGCCAACTTTGAGGAAAGACTGTAGGAGCAGAAACTTGGGGGGAAAAAGTGGGATTTGGTGTTGTTGCCATCTCCGAAAGCTACTCCTGCTTCCCTCCTCGCCATGCTGATGACACTGCATGTGGCCCGTGTCCTCCCACTGTCCCTCCAATGCCTGGGAGACCCAGGAGCACCCAGGGTGTCCCTGAGCCTGGGGCCATTTGGGAAGGGTGTGTGTCCCTTCCCATGGAGGAGCCCCCCGTGTCCCTCCCCGCTTGGCCATGGGGCCACTGCCAGCCCCAGGGCCTCCCTGCTCTGGCAGAAAACAGGCGCTATTGTGTCTGCAGCCCCGGAGAGGCTCCAACATCAACAAGGCGGGCGATTAAAGCCGGCTGTGGTGGGACTCACTCTGGCCTCAGCCCACGCCGTGAAGAGGAGGAGGATTGTGTTCCCCTCCCCGCGCCCCAGCCGGGGCTGCACCCTGGCAGGGAGAGCCCTTTCCCCAGCTTTGAAGCCGCCTGAGTGTTTGTTTTCCCTGTGGCTGTGTCCTCTGGGACCAGGGGCTTGCAAGAGCTCAGAGCTGAGCGGGGTCGAGCTGGGGCACCCTGGGCCAGGAGACCTCCCAGGAGGAGGCAGGGGTGGTGGCAGGGGACGTGGGACATTGCTCTGGGGCCCCAGGGTGGCTCCCATCCTTCTGGGGAGGTCTGCGTGGGCAGTGCTGGATGTCCCCTGTCACCCGTACCCAGGGCTGGAAGTGGCACAGCCCCTCGTGCTTCTGGCTGGGCGAGGACCGCGTGCCCTACAGCGACGCCCGCAAGATGTGCTCCGACTACGGCTCCACGCTGGTCACCATCACCAACAGGTCCGTGCCACGCCGCGGCTGGGTTTGCCCCCTAGACGAGCCCCCCGGCGTGGGGGCATCACAGGTGGTGCCAGCTGGCAGCGTCACCCCCTCTGGCCACCCTCCAGGTTCGAGCAGGCCTATGTGAGCAGCCTCATCTACGGCTGGGACGGGGAGTATTTCTGGACAGCGCTGCAGGACATCAACGAGACGGGCGCGTTCCGCTGGCTGAGCGGTGACGAGGTGATGTACACGCACTGGAACCGCGACCAGCCCGGTAAGGGGGCGCGGGTGGCACTTGGGGACACCCCCGTCCCTGTGAAAGGGGGTGCTGGCTCTGCCCCCGGGCACGGCCCCACCCTAAGGCTGCGTCCCCCTCCCCGGCTCCCGTGGGCGCTCCAGGTTACGACAAGGGCGGCTGCGTGGCGCTGGCCACCGGCAGCTCCGTGGGGCTCTGGGAGGTGAAGAACTGCAGCACCTTCAAGGCCAAGTACATCTGCCGGCAGAACCTGGGCACGCCGGTGACCCCCGAGCTGCCCGGGCCGTACCCCACACCCAGCCTCACCGCCACCTGCCCCCCGGGCTGGAGCTCCGACCCCAAACTCCGGCACTGCTACAAGGTGAGGGGGGTGCCAGGGGTCTGTTGGGGGTGCCGGGGCTCTGTTGGGGGTGCTGGGGCTCTGTTGGGGGTGCCGGGGCTCTGTTGGGGGGTCCGGGGCTCTGTTGGGGGTGCCAGGGCTCTGTTGGGGGTGCCGGTGCCCACCGCGGTGCACGAGGGACCAAGGAGGATGTTTTGGTGCACGAGGCAGCCCAAAACCCATGAGCCTGGCTGGGGCTGGGTGGTGGCATCGTGCCCCCGGGCACAGCTGCCCATGGGTGAGGACAATGCCCTGCTCCTCTGGCGCTGCTGAGCCCCTCCCAACGCTGCGGGTTCCTCCTTCCCCAGGTGTTCAACTTCGAAAAGCTGCAGGAGAAGAAGTCGTGGGTCGCGGCGCAGGAGTTCTGCCGGGAGCTGGGGGCCCAGCTGCTCAGCCTGGCCAGCTATGAGGAGGAGCACTTCATCGCCAACACGCTCAACAAGATGTTCGGGTGAGAGGCTGCTGGCACCGGCACGTCTCCTGCTGCCAGAGGGGGTTTGGCACCAGCCCGCAGCCCTCCGGGGGCTCTGGCACACGTGGATGGGTGGTTGGAGTGTGGGTGGGGTGCTCTGAGCTTGTAGAATGTGCATCACTTGGCGTGGCTGATGTGGGAGAGGTGCAGGAAGTTCTGGGTAATTAAGGGATGGAGTTTGGGTTTAAAGCACCTCCAGCCCTGAGCTGGCATGCCTGCGACCCCAACTCCTGCCTTAGGTGTGTGTGGAGATGGCAGGCTTTGCCAACAAAGGGCGAAAGGCTGGGTTATAAATACATCTTTGTGCACAAATGTAAACCCCTCTGGTTCAGAGGGGGCCGTGTTGTCACCCCTCCTGTCCCCCTGGCTCCCCCCAGGGAGTCAGAGCCGGAGCTCCATGAGCAGCACTGGTTCTGGATCGGCCTCAACCGGCGGGACCCCACGGGGGACCGGAGCTGGAGATGGAGCGACGGGCTGGGGGTGAGTCCGGGGGGCATTCGGGGACCACGGAGGGGGGAAAATCCCACGCTGGTGCAAAGGCCCAAACACCTCCCATCTCTCTCGACCCCCAGTTTTTCTACCACAACTTTGACCGCAGCAACTACGACGACGACATCCGGCCGTGCGCGGTGCTGGACCTGGCGTCCCTGCAGTGGATGCCCATGCAGTGTGAAGCCCAGCTGGACTGGATCTGCAAACTGCCCAAAGGTACCAGCCGTGTGCCATCAGCCTGTGGGGCCGTGGAGGGGTGTGGGGGAACCTGTGGGAGGTGGGAGGGCGATTCCTAATTCAGGGCCTGAGAGAGGTGCCGTTCCTCAGGGGGGGACTCAGGAGGGCATCCCACCCTTGGAGCCGTGCTGTTCCTCATGGAGGGACTCAGGAGGGCATGGGGGGACTCAGGAGGGCATCCCACCCTTGGAGCCGTGCTGTTCCTCATGGAGGGACTCAGGAGGGCATGGGGGGACTCAGGAGGGCATCCCACCCTTGGAGCCGTGCCGTTCCTCATGGAGGGACTCAGGAGGACATCCCATCCTTGGAGCCATGCCATTCCTTAGGGCGAGACTCAGGAGGGCATCCCACCCATGGAGGGACTCAGGAGGACATCCCACCCCCACCCTTGGAGCTCACAGGGAAGCATCAGTGGGAGCAGCTCAGCCCTGCATCCCACCAACAGGCTCTCCTTGCCCTTTTCTCCAGGTGCCGACGTGAAGGAGCCAGAGATCACGACCCAAGGTGTGTTGGCCATGGCCGTGTGTCCATCAGACATAGACTGTCCTCCCTGGGTCTCTGCTGCCCCATCACAAGCACCATCCCTGCGGGTCATCCAGGCAGTGTTATCCAGAGGAGGATGGATCCTGGGCAGGGCTGTGGGAGGGGCCAGGTAGACTCAGTCCTGTCCACTACAGGGGAGGCTCAGAAGAGAACCAGCCCAGCACGCAGGGACCAAGGGCCAAGGTGGCCATGGCAGGGGTGTCACAGCCTCAGCGTGATACCGGTCCCTGCCTGCAGGCAGCAAAGAGTGGGTGAAGTACCAGGAGGCCGAGTACAAGTTCTTCGAGCACCACTCGACGTGGCTGCAGGCGCAGCGCATCTGCAGCTGGTTCCAGGCTGAGCTGGCCTCGGTGCACAGCGAGGCAGAGCTGCGCTTCCTGGGCCAGAACCTGAAGAAGGTACCAAGGGGACAGGGACCTCCTGGGGCACCGACGGGCTCTGCAGCCTCCCGGATTACTCTTCTCTGTCTTCTTTCACCTTTTACTGGAGGGACATTATTCGGGGGCACTGGGGTCACGATGGGCTTGTGCAGTGGTGGTCGGTGCCTGTGCCTGGGTGCGGGTTTGCGACTGATGCTTTTTGTCCTGATGCATGCTGAGGGTGGGGAGGGGGATGCTCTGATCCCCATGGCAGCCTCATTTGTCCCCAGAGACCCCCCAGTCCCTGCAGGGCACTGACTTATCCCCTCTGCACGCGCAGTTCTCCAGGGGCCAGGAGCAGCACTGGTGGATCGGGCTGAACACCTACGAGAACGATGGAAGGTTCAAGTAAGTCACAGACAGAGCCACCATGTCCCTGCATGTCCCCACACCACCATGCCCAGCACATCCCCATACTACCATGTCCCTGCATGTCCCCAAACCACCATCCCCAGCAAATCCCCACACCACCATGCCCAGCACATCCCCATACTACCATGTCCCTGCATGTCCCCAAACCACCATCCCCAGCAAATCCCCACACCACCATCCCCAGCACATCTTCACACCACTATGTCCCTGTATGTCCCCACACCATCATGTCCCCAGCACATCCCCACATCACCATGTCCCCTGATGTCCCCACACCACCGTCCCCAGCACATCCCCATGCCAGCATCCCCAGCACATCCCACACCAGCATCCCCAGCACATCCCAACACCACCATCCCCAGCACATCCTCACACCACTATGTCCCTGTATGTCCCCACACCATCATGTCCCCAGCACATCCCCACATCACCATGTCCCCTGATGTCCCCACACCACTGTCCCCAGCACATCTCCACATCACCATCCCCAGCGCATCCCGCACCACCATCCCCAGCACATCCCCACACCCCCATCCCCAGCACCTCCCCACACCACCGTCCCCAGCACCTCCCCACATCACCATCCCCAGCACATCTCCACATCACCATCCCCAGCGCATCCCGCACCACCATCCCCAGCACATCCCCACACCCCCATCCCCAGCACCTCCCCACACCACCGTCCCCAGCACCTCCCCACATCACCATCCCCAGCACATCTCCACATCACCATCCCCAGCGCATCCCGCACCACCATCCCCAGCGCATCCCGCACCACCATCCCCAGCACATCCCGCACCACCATCCCCATCTCTGAGCACTGTTGCTCAGCGCCTGCACCTCAATAGTCTCATTCTGGGGTGCTGGGTTGGAGATTCTTCCCTCGAGGCCATGGTGGGACACAGTCCCAGTTAGGGCACACAACTGGTTCCGTTTGCCAAGTCCCCACTCAGCTTCGTGCTGCCACCGGTGCTTTTCCAGGTGGTCTGACAGGTCCCTCCTCAACTTCGTGTCCTGGGCCCCTGGCAAGCCCCGGCCCATCAGCAAGGACAGAAAGTGTGTGTACATGACAGCCAGCCGAGGTGAGGCCAGGGCCATGGGGCCACGTGGGGCTCCAGGGGCTGGGGGCACGGGCTGACCCCCTGCCCCACTGAGGATGGGGGTCATGCCCGTCCTGTCCCTGCCCACAGAGGACTGGGGGGACCAGAAGTGCATGACGGCACTGCCCTACATCTGCAAGAGAAGCAACGGCACGGCCGGGAAACCTTCACCACCCCCAGCACCTGCTCCCACGAGTGGGGGCTGTCCCCCAGGATGGGTGCCCTTCCTCAGCAAGGTGGGGCCGGAGGGAGCAGCTTGGAAGGATGGGAGAGGGTCTGCAGGAGGGAGAGGGGATGGAAGGAGGGAGAGGGGTTGGTAGGATGGAGAGGGGATGGTAGGATGAGAGAAGGAATGACAGGAGGGAGAGGGGATGGTAGGATGGGAGAAGGGATGGTAGGATGGAGAGGGGATGGTAGGATGGAGAAGGGATGGTAGGATGGGAGAAGGGATGACAGGAGGGAGGTGGGATGGCAGGAGGGAGAAGGGGTGACAGGAAAGAGAGGGGATGGTAGGATGAAGAGGGGAGAGCAGGAGGTAGAGGGATGGAAGGATGGGAGAGGGTCGACAGGAGGGAGGTGGGATGGCAGGAGGGAGAGGGGATGGTAAGAGGGAGAAGGAATGGAAGGATGGGAGATGGTCAGCAGGAGGGATGTGGAATGGTAGGATGGGAGAGGGGATGGTAGGAGGGAGGAGGGCAGGATGGAGAGGGGAGGGCACAATGGAGAGTGGAAGGCAGGATGGATGAGAGGACAGCAGAAGGGAGAAGGGTCGGCAGGATGGGGAGGGGATGGCAGGATGGACAGATGATGGCAGGATGGAGAGGGGATGGCAGGGTGGAGAGGTGATGGCCACCTCCTGGTCTTCCACCAGCCCTGTGGAGGCAGAGAGTGGGCGACTGGGAAATGGCAGGATGGAGAAGGGTGCTAACACTTGTTTTTTGGGGAATGCCCGGAAGTGCATTTGTAGGGATGCTGGGAGAGGTGTGCCATGGGGTGGGGATGCAGGGGTGCCAGGAGAGAGGTGGGAGTGCAGGAGTGGGTGGGGGTTGGCACACGTGAGGGTACAAAGGGGAGAAGAACCATTGGAGCAGAATGGGGCTGCAGAGAGTGGTTGAATGGGGAGGGCACAGGGCTTGGGGTTGGGGAGTGGCTGCACCCCGTGGACCATCCCATGCCCCTGCCTGTGCAGTGTTTCAGCTTCTATGGCCACGACAAAGGCGAGATGCTGAAGTGGCCGGAGGCAAAGCAGGCGTGTGAGAGCCAGGGCGCCGTCCTGGCCACCATCTCCAGCCCCCTGGAGCAGGGTAGGTCCCCACTGCCCCCACCAACCCCAGCAGCCCCGCTGGCTGGGGACCTGCCAGGGGTGGTCCTCAGCCCCTCCCACATCCCTCGCAGCCTTCATCACATCCATGCTGCCCAACATCTCCTTCGACCTCTGGATCGGCCTCCATGACGCGCAGAGGGAGTTCCAGTGGGTGGAGGGGGAACCTCTGCAGCACGTGAGCTGGGCACCCGGAGAGCCCTCGGGCTGCAGCGCCTCCAGCCCCCGTGACAAGCCGGTGAGGGGNCTGGGAAGGTCTCAGTCCTGTGTCCCAGCATGAGAAGGGAAGCGTGCCAGAGCGGCTCTCCAAGGGCACAGCAGGATCGGGGGGTCCCTGGTGTGGGGATGTCCATGGGGTGGGATGGCCGTGCCGAGGGTGGTTCTGACCTTGTGGCTTGGCTGTGCAGACCAACTGCGTGGTGGTGTGGCATGGCTCGCCCCCACTCTTCACGGGACGCTGGGACGACCGGGGCTGCCTGGAGGAGAAGCACGGCTACATCTGCCAGCGAAGCATAGGTAGGAGAGGGACGAGGGGACAGCCCCAGCTCTGCTGGCTGGGGATCTGCCACTGCCACCCCTGTGTCCCAGGAGTGCTGGGACTGGGGAGCTCAGAGCCATGGGCACAGCTTGGGAGGAGCTCTGGGTGCTGGAGGAGCTCAGGGAGACAAGCTTGACTTGGGGGGTGGCTCCTGATCACAGCCATTTGTGGGACAGCCCCAAACCTGTGTGTGCCAGCCTGGCTCAGTGTGTCCCACAGGG